>JAULKK010156093.1:0-16611 GCA_032355705.1 Rubia peregrina | reverse complement strand
GCATTCACTAAAATACTCCAAAATACTTACGAGAAATCTACAAATTAAGCTTACAAAAAGAAATCTAGATGCTCGTATTGACCAAAACTCCATTAGACTCAAACTAGGTTACAAAATGAAAGATTTAGATACGAAAACCGAAAATGGTTATTCAAACCCCTTATAATGTAATCTACCTAAATCTAGCAATCTTCCAACAAAAAGATAACAAAAGAGATGTTAAATGCTTCAAGAAATACATGCATTTGACGTCTCATCAGACGGTCCAATGTCGGTAAGGTCGACGGATATGCAATGTTGCACTGGGCGAGGCATAATTCATAATGGTTCATAACGACTATATATATGGAATCCACCTCATAAATCACTTCAAACATTCAACTTTTCCTCAAAATTCAACAGTCCCCCTACCCATCTTCTCAAAGGTATGGTTTCTAGATTCTTTAGATTACTTTCATTTTTGTATTTTTCCTTAAAATTTTTGCGTATGTGGTGTGTTAATGTGTTCATTGTTTTTTGTTTTGAATTTTCTATGGATTAGGGTTCTAGGGTGTACGAATTTTGGTTTTATATTCTCCCTCGTTTTTGGTCAGGTTCTCCAATTTTCTGCATTTGTTAATCTATCTACTAGGTTTGAATGCAATGTTGTTTGTCCTTTGACCCTCCATCATTTGGAGCGATCGTCGTGCGACTCATTCATATTTTTTGCTGTTATTATTGAATGTGACGTTGCACACTTCTAGGTTAACCAATCGGTTATACCGAAGGGTGAGCATAGTCCCTTAGACATGTCAACCATGCCATTATTTTGGACCAACTTGCTAGCGACGTTGCTCATACATGTCGATCAAGTCATATTTTGGACCGACATGTATGTGCGACGACTAGCCGACTAAAAATATTAGTTGAACTGATTTCTATCAAACCATTTTCTATCTATCATAATATTTATCATCTGTGACATCATGAATTTCAGGAATCATGGGTAACAATGCTGGTTCGAGTAGCCGTTCCCTAATTGAGGAGAGCAAGTTTTTGTTTAGATTTATATTCCTTTTATTCGATTACTTATATTCTAATTAAATTTTAATAATTTCATTGACCATTACGGATCCGTAGCGATTTCGATGAGAACCGTTCGTAGACTACATTCGGTGTTATCATTCCATACTTTGTCAAAACTCTGACCCAGACGAGTTTCGGTTCAATTCCTATTTTGGCAAGTCCTCCTTGTTACACATGTATTTTATGTTCACTTAATTTTTTCTAGATGACTTTCTTATATACTGAATGTGGTAATCTGTTTATAATTTAGTACATCCCAAGCCAGCTCCCGGAACTCCTACCATTGGTCAATGCCTGTTGTCTTGAGGTGCAACGGAAGGGAGTATCACATGCACCACTAAAGGAACGGGAGGTTCAAGACCCTGACCCCAGAGGGTTTTAGCGAGTTTCTTGATGCAGAGGAACTCAGGGTTGGAGACACACTCTATTTTGAGTTGTTAGATGGTTCTGGGCCGATAGTGTTCAATGTTATCGTTCTTCCCCCTAGATTTTAGTTGTACTGCTTAAACTTATTAAAATTTTATCAAACAAAGTTATTCGAATTTGCAATAATATTTATTTTATGTATTTTATTCTTTAATTCTATAATATATTCCCTCCGTCCCGTAATAAATGACACCCTTTCTATTTTCGTCCATCCCACATAAAATGGCACCCTTTCATTCTTACCTAATATGGTAAAGAATATGTTGTAAAATTCATACAATATCCTTACTAACTTCAACAACTTTTTGGTTGGCCCTACTACTTTCCCAAAACATCCATATTTTTTCACAATTATTCTTTGCCACCTCAGCTTGCATAAAATACCGAGCCATTTTGTAGGGTGTCATTTTATATGGGACGGAGGGAGTATATTTTTTGAATGTTGTTTAATTGTTATTCAATCCTTAATATTTAACCTAACATATAAAGAAAATTTTAATATTACGATCATTCACAAAAATAGAAAAGACTTTTATGTAATGAATAATTTGTGTTAATTTTTCTGAAACTAGCAAATATTTATTGTGACCAATTTTTTTTTAATTTGAACTATTGACCGACTAGCTAATGGGCTGAAATTGTTAGACCCATATAAACGTGCGATGTCAGTTATGGGTCGATACCTTGTCGCCTAAATCGACATTGGTGCGACGTCGCTCCATGCAAGATGGATATCATAATGGTCCAAAACGACATCGTTTCGAAACAGGTATAAATATTGGGACCCTGACAATTAGTTCAACCTTCAGTTCACAAGTTCCCTATGAATTCCAGCAGTCTCCCACCCTCTCTTCTCTTCTCTCTTGTTAAAGGTATTATTTTTCTACTCTTCTAACACCTACTTTTTTGTAATTGTTACTTTACATTGTTCGATCCATGGTTTGTGAATGTGTTTTATGGTTTTCTAGCTTTTACTCAGATTTTTTAGAGTATGAAATTTCCTTAAATGTAAACCTAGGTACTATGTTTTGATATGTGTTTTGATATATATTTTTAAATATTTTTGGTTGTAAAAGCATCATTTTTCCGGGTTTATGTGTTTTTTCCCGTAGCTTTCTCTAATTCATTTGACATTGTTAACCTGTCTGTTATCATTCAGTTCATGTGAGTAGCGTATGACATCGTACATTCTTATTTCTAGTAATATGTTCTTCAGTATGAGAGGTTGCACCTATGTCGGTCTCACCTTTGGTATAACCGAATTGTTACTAATGTCACATATTGACATTTAAGTTTACTTTAAAATTGTATATGCGACCTCATTTTTACGTCGTTGTTACATGTCGACCAAACCACTGCTTTGGACCGACACGCACTTGCGACACATGACTGATGACGCACCTTGCATTTCCAAGGATAGTTTGCACTCAACATTTTTATTTTTTATTCAGGACTAATGGCTAGTGAATGATCTTTAAGTCACCTTTTTTCCAGGTTTTTACCGTTTTACATATACATTATCAAATACATCTTCACCCTTTACAACAATTAATATATTTTTTGTTTTCATATAGTTTTTCACACAACGGAGCAACCCAAAGCCTCTTGTGTTCGACGTTGAACAACATACAATGGTTGCTGATTGCCCACGCTTCCACTGCACTCTAAAGCAGCCGACTTTGGGAAAAAATCATCTTTGGTAAGGCATTTAAAATTAATATTATTTTTTGTTAATTGTGCGCGCGCGCGCGCACACACACACACACACACACACATATATATATATATATATATATTCATTTCAACCGTAATTTTTAACCCACTTTCACAATCATGTTCATCAGAATTTTTATCATCCTTTTAATATGAATTTTTACCATCTCCTTCATATGATTTTTTACATTGATAATGCTAAAAGTGGAGACACCATTTGAAATACTACAAGATGAGATTGTTGTTTCTATGCTCGGCCGAGTTATGGCCTATTCATTGCTCAACCTCCGGATGACGAAACTATGGTATGTTTTCTTTTAAGTTAATCCCAATATTTGTTTCCTATGCATGTGTGAAATAAAGGTTCAACTGTTGGTCACTTGTGTTTTTTATATGTAGTTGCCATAAGTTTAAAGATCTTTCCAAACACCGCTTGATATATAAAAAAGGGTGTTACGCGAACTACATGGCGTCTAAACAATAGATTGAACAACTTCATCAGGAAATGCGAAGATGCCAAAAATCCGCAGGCATTGTACAAGAAGGGAGTTGTGAGTTTGCATGTGTTAGATTTAGTGCATGAATAATTTTTTGTTACTTATTCTTGTACTTTTATCCATTTTTAGAAGTATTTTCTTAGGTAGGAAAGGCCAACCAAAGGTTTTCAATCGCTAGAAAAAACTCATAGTTTAGGGTATCTATGAATTTATAATGCGTTGCAAGTTTTTAAAATATTTTTGGAAAGTGAACAAATGCGTTCAGGATGGTTTAGTTTCATTCAATTGAAGAATTCAGGAATGGATCCCTTGAAGTTCATTGATTGTCAATAATGGTTGCTTAAAACTGTGAGGGAGATTTGGTCTTGGAATAAAGAGCTCGTCAATCATCATCGTCCAACATTTTGTATTGCTGCAAATCACCATATCAGAAGAATGGGTTGGGATAACAAATTTGAGCACACAGATTTCCCTTCCTGTCAATGCAAAATAGAAATAGCTCCATTTTGTGATCATGACAATCTTCCCAACTAGCAACCTCTTTGTAATGTTGTAATAGTGTAGGCCTTTTGAAAATAATTATGTAAATATCAGTATGTTTATAACAATACACATGTTTAGAATTGAATTTGGATGCAACATGGTGATATGTTTGAGGGTCAAATGTTTTGGTGAGTGTTTCGATATTGGAAGTATAATTTTTTCTTGTTTGGTCATTTCTGAGGAATCTTCCAATTTGAAATCTCTAATGAATTCACTAGTGAAGAATGTCATATTAAAGGCGAATATCAAAGGTAGTTTCACTAAATTTCCCAGAACTGCCTTCTGAGGAGGGTTCCGAGCTCGGAACTAGGTGATTCTGGACACCTTAAAAAATCAAAGGTGTTTCAGGTTTGTTGGAAGGAGGTTATAAAATAAACGCCTTCCATTTATATGAATCAAAGGCGGTTTATTGAATAACCATCTTTGATTGATTACAATTAAAGGCGGTTGTACAAAAGTGACTTCTATTGTGGTAGGTTTTGGACTCGAAACTGGGATACGAATCTAGTTCTGAGTGAGAAACCTGTGGCTGAGAGCACTTGAAAGAACGAAAATTGTTACGAGTTCGTAACATCCTCTGATTGTAGTTTTGACCTAGGAACCATGTCCGGTTCTTTGTGATTCTGTAGTGGATAAATTTCATTATCGGAACTAATTAAAATGGGAATTTTAACTTAAGCGGGTTCAAGCCTCACAATTTCGAGAAGAATTTGTGAAGAGGCATAATCCACTTACAAGAAGACTGAATTTGTGGGTCCAAACATTCTATTTTGAGCGCTACGTTAAGGATAATGAATTTGAAGGCAAAGTATGGGAGGACCGACAAAGGGATGACTGAGACACTTGAATTTCTAAGGGAATTTCTTCCATATGGTAATCTTATGCCCGATAGATTGTACGCCGGAAAAAGGATTCTTTGTCCAATGTGATTGGGTTTGGTACAAATTCATGCTTGTCTAAATGATTGTATGTTGTATAGAGGGAAGGAGGATGCATATAGAGAACTTTCCGTGTATATGGTGAGTCTCGATACAAGTTGAAGTGAAGAGATATTTTTGTGGGAGTGAAAGTTGGTTTCATCTCGAAGAAGAAGACTCCTGCTAAATTTTAATGGTATCTTCTTGTTATTCACATTTGAAGAAGCTATTTGCTTCTATAGAGGATGCTAAGTTAGTGCACTAGCATGCAGATAGAGTTAGACCAATAGATGATGTTACCAGTCATATGTCGGGTGGTGAGCAGTAGAAGAAGCTTGATGCCTTTTACTCCGAGTTTGGATCAGAGCTTCATAATTTGAGGTTTGTCCTGTCAAGATTTGGATGGAATCCATTCGATAATATGAGCAGCGCTCATAGTTCATGACCTGTAATGTTGGCAATCTATAATATCCCATCCTGGTTGACGATGAAATGGAAGTATGTGTTGTTATCGATGATGATTTTGGGTCCCAAGAAACCTAGTAATGATATAGATGTTTATCTTGCTCCCCTTATTGATGATTTTGTGACGTTGTTCAATGATGGGGTTTGGACTTATGATGGTCTTTCGAAAGAGTATTTCACGTTGAAGGCCTTATTGTTCGGCACTATAAATGATTTTCCAGCTTATGGAAATTTGTCTGGATATTCCGTGAAGGAGCACTACGCGTGTCCAGTGTGTAAAAGGAAAACCTCATTTTCCAACTAAAACACGGTTGTAAAATTATTTACCAGGGGCACAGACGGTTTCTTCCTAATGGGCACCCATGGCATCATGCAAAGAAGTGGTTTAATGGGGAGATCGAGTTACGCCTACCGTCATTTCCACTAACGGGTGAGCAAGTTTTTGACAGGGTTAAAGAATTTCCAAATGACTTTGGGAAGGGAAAGCGAAAATTGTCAGTAGAGGGAAGTTGGAAGAAATTCTCTATTTTTTAAAACTCCTCACTGGAAGGATTTGAATGTCAGACACTGTCTTGATTTAATACATGTTGACTCACCCCCTTCGGGCATCGCTAATAAACATGGGAGATCTACCAAACTGAGAAGAGGCTAAGTATTAAGGGTCAAAGATTGAATTTGTAATGTTGCTCCCGTTCATACTTCTATGTTACCAAAATTGGTAGATTGTGGAAAATACCGAGGTCATTCACAGAGATGTTAAGAATCTAATAATAAACTGCACACAGCCGTGATCGGGTCGTCAATTTGATCACGTGTCAGGAACAATCAGTGTGAGTAAAAACAAGTATTGGGGGAAGGGTACTAACAATTACTAGCATGCAATTCAACAGAGAATAAACTATAAAAATTAGCACTTGGGGAATATTTGCATAACATGATTAATGTTGTTTCGATCCTCGATTCCATCACATATAAGAACTGTAAACATATTCTAGTGTTTGTGACACGTGGTGTGGTCGATGGTCAACACTTCCCCATACCTGTCATGTATGGTGCATATGTAATCTTTCATCTGCACTGCCTCCAAAATTAGGGGAGTGCAACAACGCCGCTGCTTACTATGCAGATCTCAATCTCCCCCGTGCTATTACATCTCGGGCACTACACCACGAATGCTTCTCCCTTGGCCTAAAAAGGCAAAGAGGATGAAGCACCTTATCAATGGCTCTAGGGTTACAAAGCTAAATCTGGTTTGTTACTTTAACTATCTTTACCCGTAACCCTTCGGACGAACTCGCCGGCTTACTAGTGTATGGTCAATCGTAACATTGACTCGGTAACCCACGTGCACACACCCACACAGTTCGAGACCATCATTATTCCAAGCACATCTAGGTTTACTTCCCAGAAGGTATCAATAATTGTATCAACATGAAAGTAGACTACGATGTGTGATAACTTAGTGTGACAATCATGCAATTAACAAGAACATGAAGAACAAGCCAACATAATGATCACAAAATACATAGAAATAGGTAGATCTAAGAATTCTCACAAAATGAACATTAATACATGAATAAAAATATAATCTCCAAGTTAATTAACTACTCCCTAAACATTGAACCCAAGTATTTCATTGGATTCAACACTTTTGGGCAAAAGGTAAATAAAGAGAAGGAAGAAAAATAACTTAGAGAGAAGGATGACAATTTTCTCTCTAGCCTACTCTTGAAGTCTAAAAATGAGCATAAACTTAAACCCTAGTAGACATAGGTCCATATATATAGTAATAGGGAATTGGGACTTAAAAAAGGCTTTAAAATGGCCTAGAAACCCCAGTAGCTGCAATTTGCGTGCCCAGTGAAAAATGGCAAGGGCCGCGCATTGCCGTGCTGGCACGGGCTGTGGTACGGCACGACCCGTACAGCCTCACACTGGCGCGAGTCTCATGGACTGACATGGGCTGTATGGCTTCATGCCAGTTGGGGCGTGGGCCGGTGCTTGGTTTGGAATTTCTGATTTGCACTCCCCGTGTCATTTGGGGTAGCCCGTTGGTTGGAAAGAATTTTTGCTCTGTAAAACAGCGTGGACCATGCTATTTTTCACAAGCTGTGGGCTGGTATTCGCTTTTAGAACTTGGAATGGTGCGGACCGTGTAAAACGGAATGGTCCATGCCCACACTTAGCCGTTTGGGAGTGATTTTAGAGAATTGGTGTCACGGCCTGCACGGATGTGCACGACCCGTGTAAATTTGCAAGAGCTGTGCTAGCCACTTTTCACGGACAGTGCATGGCTAGTGTTGACTCGTGAAAATTATTGTGCTGGTTAGTTGGTTGGCACCGTTTTCTATTCTTGACCTTCTTGAACTTTAAATCTGCCTTTTACGGGCTGAATTCTATCTACTATCATGCTTTGGAGTTTGTGACCTTCAATCAACTACCATCCTTTAGAGTGGCCTTCAATATCTTCTACCACCCTCGTGAATGGCCTTCTACAAAATGATGATGAAATTGTACTCACAAGCAACCTACTTGTAAGATCACAAAGGATAATCTAGGTTCTCGTGAATACAAAATTTCCATTAGCTTTAATTAAGTCTACAAAACTCAGGATTTAGACAAGAAAACCAATAATGGCCGTCTAAACCCTTTGTCGTATGAACCTAACTAAAACTAGCAATCAACCCAAGAAAACATGATAATAAGTGTGTTGAATGCAAGGTGTACATCACACATCGAGATAAATGTGTGTGATTCATTGGTTGGTACACTGTCAAATACCCCTGGGAAAACTTAAGATGGATTGAAGGCTTGGCTTGGCATGGTCGATATGGGAATCAGAGAGTGTCTGGGTCCTGTTACATATGGCGATAAGTTTTATCTCCCACCTGCATGTTTCTACATGTCTGATTATGAGAGAAATCATTTTGTCAGACCCTCAACAATTTGAAGGTGCCCGGGGCATATTCCTCTAATTTAGTTCATGTGTATCTATGAAGGAGTTGAGGTTGTTGGGTCTTAAATCACAGGAGTGTCATAGTCTGATGAAGGAATTGAATTCCATTGCGATAAGGTCATCTTTTCCTTCCCATGTAAGAAAGTGCATTACGAAAATTTGTTTGTTCTTCAAATTCATTTGTTCGAAAAGGATTAACGTTGCAAAGCTTGACTGGTTGCATGCGATGATTGTTGAAGTGATATGCTGAATGGAGATGAAATTTATGCCATCATTCTTTGACATTATGGTCCATTTGATAATTCATTTGGTCTGTGAGATCAAGCTACGCGGTCCCGTATTTTTTAGATGGATGTATCCCTTTGAGCGGTATATGAAAATTTTCAAACATTTTGTGAAGAACATATATAGGCTTGATGCAAGTATTGTGCAAAGGTACGTGGCAAATGAGGTAATAAAGTTCTGAACCGAATATTTGAAGGAGGTTGATTCGGTTAGGCTTCCGAGTTCTAGACATGTGGGGAGATTGGAAGGACAAGAGGTTCGATAGGGTAAGCTGCTCAGCCATAGTGCAGAGAAGTTTTGTGCTATTCATTTATATGTACTTCGGAACCATGATGACGTTGTTCTGTATACTGAGGTTCACATGAATGAGATAAATAAGGCTCATCCTTCATTCAATAAAGCTCGAGTTCTCTTACAGCACACTAGAATATTTACGTCGTGGCTTCGCAATCACGTGGCCAGGGGTAAACACCCTGAAATGGTTAAGTGGCTAGCACGTACAGCTCTTGGTACTGTTATTTGATATGGAGGGTAGAACATTAATGATTTTACATTTTCCACTAAAGCAGTGGATTATAGGGTGTTTTCCAAAACAGTGGAGTTTCTTTTGTTTTGGAGGCACTGCATGTTGCTAGGTCAGATAACAACAATCCAATCTATGCACATACATGTTATTTTGGAACTATAGTTGAAATATGGGAGTTTGATTATGAGACAATGGGGGTTCCTATATTTAAGTGTGAATGGGTGGATGTTAACAGTGGTAAAAGAACGGAATACTTGAGATTAACTTTAGTTGATCGGAGCTGTTAGGTTTGGAGAGTGGACCCATTCATATTAGCTGGTCAAGCTCATCAAGTTCTCTATGTGAATGACCCGGTTGACCCGAAGTGGGAAATTGTTGTTGAGGGTAAGAGGGCTTTTGTTGGTGAAAACAAATTTGAAGATTTCATTAGTTTCAGGCCAAATGCTTTCATCGGTTCTAATGATGGCGAACTAATGCTTGAAGAAGATAAGGCGATCTTGCATGTGAATGTCGGAAGGTCAGACCATGATGAAGTGATTCTTTATGCTCTTGATAAATTCTTCATGCTCTTTGTAGCAATTCTTCATGCTCTTGATAAATTTTGGCCCAAACTCCTCTACAATTAGATTTACAACTAAAAATTAATAAAATATAGGAAAAATAATGAGGATACATTTCTAAAATAGTAAATTTACCTTCCTCAACCCTAGATCTCTTGTGAGTCTTGGCTACATCAATCGTTCGGTGACACCACTTGTTCTCATATAATATCTACCTTTTCTTCTGAAAGTACTGCTTGTCAAAGTATTTGGAAGGCTTTTCCTCACTCTGAAAAGCCATCCCGGTCACACCTCGCAATATCAGCGTGATAAGTTTCCATAAGGCATATTCTTGATTATTATCTTCGATGTGGAGACACACATCACATGCTTAAAAATTACAGTGCTGAGATTAATTTTGGCCCTGCCCCCTCCATCATATAGTAGAAAATCATGAGAGTCGAGTAATTTGGCTCGGTGATGTGACCAGAAGTGGGTACTATTGACCGAGCTATCATCTCGTACACAATACATTGGTCAATTTATAGTTCTTTGAGATCAAATGATTCCGGTCTACCTAGGTCATAAGGATTGTGTATTGGATCAATACTGGGATTTTTATCGTTAAGCGGTCATTCCCCTCTATGATATACATATTCTAAAAGCCCATCCTCCACTTGGGGGTACACATGATCTAGACTCTTGTAGGGGCATTCAATTTTTCATTGATAATCCAAGGGCTAATATCCACATTATAACCATTCACCCTAGTCTAATAACTACCCAAACCCTCTACCTCACGCTAATTGGCATAAAATTGACAAATCTAATCAAAGTAACCGGGTTCATTTAAACTAAGAAGTTTAAGCAAATGTTGATCTTATAAATATTTAATGGGGTCGGCTAACACAATGCTCTTGTACAAAATCAAATCTATTATATAGCTATCCAATATCTTTCCATTATCCCTTAAAGGATTGAACCCAGTTTGGGTTTCAAGAGAAACAAACCTCGCTTCATAGACTGGATTCCTAGGTTGGCTTCCTCTCGTGGATTTGTACCGACACCCACGAATCGGTGCATTTAGATTTGAAGATGACGTGATGAGATGTTTCCAGCGTGTGTGTTAGTTTGAATTTCGGTGAGGGATGAAGTTCCACAGTCAAAAATGGCTTTAGGATTTGTTAGAATGAATCATGATCTAGTTTTTTTTAAAATAGGCCAATGGGTTTCAAGCTCGGAACCAAATCGTTTACATTTTTCTAAAGGCCAATTCATAGTTCCAACTTCTATAATACTATCAGAAATTTAATTACACTGACCTGATTTACTGTTCCGAGTCCGGAACTTTTTCTTTAACTTTTATTAGAATTTATGAGGATAACAATTCAAAGAGTCTTTTTTAGCATATTGTGTCTAGTAATTGCGCAAGAGGTCGGAACGCTAGTTCCGACCTCGTAACAACCATAATTGTGCTTTCAACTTATTGATAAGATCCTGTTACGAGCTCGTAACTAATATAAGAAAAATATGAACTTCAAGTAAAAAAATTCTTCAAGTAGACCATATTAAGTCCTGAAATTAACACTGTTATTTTTGTCTTATCATAACATGCCTAATATTCAGTTCTGAGCTCGTAACATGTATTCCAGAAAAAAAGCTTTAAAACACCCTTTTCTCAAGAAGACCAGATTTGGTCTTGAAAACATCTCAGAGGTCGGAACTTTAGTTCCGAACTTGTAGCAGTAATTTTCGTCTTAGCATGACTTGCCTCATATTCAGTTTCGAGCTCGTAACATATATATAAAAATATATTTAAAACTCTTCAAAATACCCTTTATTCATGACGAGCAGGTTAGGTCCTGAAAATTGATTCTGAGCTCGTAACAACTGAATTTCGTCTCAATCAGTAAAAATATGAATAACAGGTTCCGATTTCTGAACACCTTATGGGAATAATTTTGCAAAGACATGACATAGTTCCTCAGAACTGATTCGTCAAGTATGGTTGTTGAAAGTAAGCAACCATTATGTATAATCAAATAAGTAGGCCTACATATGACAACCATGAAATAGATGACAACTCCTCAATGAGAGACATTAAACATTGTCAAAGAAAAGATAAACCAAATTTAGTAGTAATTGTAATCCAAAAATTGAAGCCAAATTTTCCAAAACCCAAGTTTCTTAAATCTTTAAACATTAAATCCTCCCAAAAAATTGTTTTAGTGTTCCTAATCATCGTCCTAAGATCTCTTCAATCTCATAGTCGGTCTTCTCTGGGCCTGCACCTCCGTCGTCAGCATTTTCACCCTCCTTCACATCGTCATCAAAATACACAGGTTTGAAGTTTGGCATCCCCTCGTCGTCAATAAGCACGATCTGAAGTCCGATGGATTTGATGAAATTGGCGTGCCTAGCTTTGGTTGCGGCTAAGGCTGTTAAAAAACAGAAAACCGGTACCCATCAGAACCGAACCGATATTTAGTTCGGTATACTAGCTAATTGGTTAATATTGGTTACAGTAATCTGGTTATGTCGGTTAATCAGTTACTTTGTCGGTTTTATTATTTGGTAATCAGTCTAACCAGATAACCGGTAATAGATTTTATAGCACATTAATTTATTAATTAATTTCAACCCCAAAAATTAATTCATTAAAGTTTGGGCCTTGATCATAAGTCCAATAAGAAAACTTTCAATTACTAACCCAAATTAACTTATTCTTTAAACTTTATATTGTTGGCCCATATATCTTTAAATAATAATTATGCCCAAAGCAAATAATTATGCAAACAAAAATTGATATAGCTTATAATTGTGCCCAACGCTAATAAATATCGACTTTAACTAATAAATTATTCAACTCAACACAATTATCCAATTCCTAAATTTCTTACCTATTATTCTAAGCTTTGTGGCTCTAATTATTATCAATATTAATATTGATTTATATTTTTCATTTTAAATGAATGATATATGGTAACAGGTAATAACCGACACATCATCCGAAACCGATACTAACCAAACCTGTAAAAACTGACAACATTATCGGCACGTTATTCTCTTCCTTACAAAATTTTATAAACCAGTAGAAACCAAAATTGATTAACCGGCTAACAGACAAATCGGTCGGTTAAACACCCCTAACTGTGGTTAGCTCTGCATTCACGACACTAACTTCACTTCGCAGACATGACATGTACATTTTGAAAGTACTCATCCAAGAACCAATAGATATGAAATACACATTACGAAATGTAAAAAAAACTGTTTAAATAATTAAGCTTGCCTCTGCTCTCAACATCGCCGCATCTCTCCCTTTCTTAAATGCCCAAACGGATAACCAGCGAACTGTGCACTAGACATATACATTCTCGTCGTTCAAAACTAAGTGCTTGTGGTTGAACTAAGCCTCGTCATAGTACTCCATGTGCAATGGTTTGTCCATTTCTTGATTTATGCCGTTACCAAGCCACCATACGAAAGATCTATTTTTTTATTTGCTGTGACCTTTAACATATACATTTGAATTGTATATCCATATTTAGGCTTGACACCCTCCATCACGCAATAGAATATCATTATATTTCCATTTGTAGGCTCGCATATGTGGTCACCCAACATAAGGACATTCTGACAAATCCACTCATACATTAACCTATTCTCCACAGACAACACTCCCACATCATTGCTTAGCCTACCCCAGTGCCTACACCTACCTATTGAAACATTTCTTAGCTACTGCTACCGGGCACAACGTGGTTACCTCTGTAACCCTGAGCCAATTTTGTTGACAAGCTTCAATTTAGTCGAGTCAGCACATTCACAACCTAGGCATCATTGATTGAATACTTTGTCATGGGTATAGTCAAACTATTTACAAATATCTGCTCCTTATTGTAACTACCTTGTCCTAAATTAGCGTAAAATTGTAGGACCTCATCATAGTGGATGGGTTTATCTAAAATGAGTAACTTATCAAAACCCGAGCTCTTAAATTTATCAACCAAATGCCCTAGTCCTAAAGGAAAAAACATATGAAGCACGAATAACCTTAGGATTATTGTATTTCCTATGATTGAAGGCCACATACCTTTGTTTGGTAATTCCATTGTAGAATCTCTCTGAAGCACCGCAAGTGTGCTCTTGAGTTGGTTGATGACTTCGGGTAGTGGCATTCCCACACCCACCGCTCTCTTTACCATTTCGTTGTATGGGAATTATTATCTCATTGAATATGGGAAGATTGAGTTGAAGTTATAATTTCATAAAATGGAGGAATCAGATTTGGGGATTTAGGGTTTTGCGGGTTATGAAAACCTGACCCCAATTTTTTATATACTGAGATTAGGTTTCGATCTTGGAACCTAATCTATTCAATTTATCAAAGAAAAGATATAGTTCCTAATTTTTAACTTCTTCACCGATAGAGTTTCGAACTCGTAACTAATTTTGGCCTTTTAAAAATTGAGCAATAAAGGCAGTTTTCAAATGGGTAATTAATACCCATTTCTTTTCAGCGGGAGTCCCCTCTAATTTTCACCTCCAAAAACCCTCTCATACTTTTTCCCACAAAATCTTCACAATTCTCTCCTCAAATTATCACTTCCATCACAAAAACCTTCCAAAACCCTAGAATTCTTCATCTGCATCACATATTCTCTGAAGAATCAACACCATAGAGTTTTGATTTTGGTAAGGGGTTTTACATGGTAAAAAATATGGTCTACCTAGATCATTTCAAGATATAAACCCTATCTATTGTTCAAAAGGTAATATTAAAGTTTTGGTGATGTTGTGTTGAGGTGATAAGTTTATGAATCACATTTTTTAGAAGAACTTTGAATGTTCTTCTAAATGATATGTACATGGTGTGTGGAACATTATGATTCATATAAGTTTTTTTTAATGTCATGCCCTTGTTTGTGAGCTAGTAACTTGCAAGTGAAATATATTGATTGTCCGTAGATACTTAAATGTCACGAAAAAGGAATCGAGAAGAACAAAAAGGTTCACTCGAAGGACATTCCGATACAATAGGCGATGAATAATATGAAGAAGAGGGATCAGAGGAGGTCGTCATTGCTAGGACACATTGTAGAAATTTAGAACGTAGAATGGTAAGGAAGGAGTCAATTTTGTTATTATTCAGCCAATAGGGAAAATGTTTGTCCGAAGAGCGTGCGAAGTGGTCAAGTTGGGTAGGGAAAGTGGGTAGGACAAGGGTAGATACCCAGTTTGATAATTGGCCTGAGGTCCCTAAAGAATACAAAGACTTTATTTGGACGGAATGCAAGGTGCTCACTAACATTTCTTACTTTGATTATGCTTCTACCACATGCCTTTTCATCTATAGTTTTAATAAATTTAGGTGGATGTATTAAATTATGATTTTATATAATTTGTATGGAGGCCATTCAAGATCGATTGTCTGAATTTGGATGATTTGAAGAAGAAAGCAATGGCCATGATGTCCAAAAGTTGGAGAGAACACAAGGTCACCGGATGATCATCCAAAAGTTATGGATTACATATTCTCTAGTACAAAGGGTGATCATCCATGGTTGACCAACACAGACATTAAACTGGATAGATGGGAACTTCATAAGAGAAGAACCTTGGATAGTGAGGAAAATGTAAGTAATATAAATTATATTTTATATGTCTCTATACATTACATTCATCATGGACTGACTTTGAAGACCTATGGAGGTGTGGACAAGTTAACTAGATGATAATGGCCCTATACTTATTGTATGTGATATAGCATTTCACTTTTCATAAATTATTAATATTTTCGTATCATTTCCTAATTGATGACATCCAATTACATTTCGACGATACATGTATCATTTTTCTGACCAAAGGGACAAGGGTTGGATGGGGTATTTGCGCCCAGTGTTTACTCAAGTAATCGGGTGTACTGTTCAGGAGAGGATTGACTACATTCGCAGAAGTATTTGACGAATGGATAAAAAATTATTCGCTTCACAGTATATTGAAAGGTGATGGATACACATTCATGTCATTTAACCTACGCTAATCCATTAATACATTTAAAAAAAATATTTTCTCGAATGTTATAGAGACCATTGGAGATTAATATTTATTGCCCTTGACAAGAAGCGCGTTTACTGGATGGATCCTCTTCACCACCAACCGTCTGATGCGTTCATTAAAATTTTGGGTGACTCTATCAAATGTCCAGGGAATAATGGTAATGAGAGTTTGGACCTAGTACAAATCAAGGTTTGATTGTCTATTCATGTCGCAAAAATTCTATTCAGTCATCAATTATTGTAATTATATGTACTAATTTTAATTGTATTTATTAGTACAAGATACAAGCAAATACATGGGAATGCAGCTACTACGTAATGCTATACACAGCTGAGCGTGTCTTACATATTAGTGAGGATTACCTAGAAATTGATGAGGTGAGTACTAAAATGATTCTTTTGAGATTATATTTAAGCAACAAAACATGTCAGACTAATTCTTATTTTGTTACATTGGTTGTTTCACATATATTTCCAAAGGTTGACAAACAGTATTCAAAGATGATATCAACAGTGCAAGAAATTGCTTGGCTAGGTATCTTGTGTACTCTTGTTCCTCTTCAATTGGTAATCCAATTATGGAATTATGAGAGTGTAGTATTTGATGACATAGTTGT
>JAULKK010155880.1:0-16615 GCA_032355705.1 Rubia peregrina | reverse complement strand
AATAATTAAACTAAACATATAAATAATATAATAAGTATATGAACATTAGTTTATGAAAGCAATAACGTCACAAAATCAAGCTGCGAACTATTATGAAAGCAATAACGTCACAAAATCAAATTGCGAACATATAATCAAGCTTTATTTGTTCATTGATTTAAACTATTTGTTTAATTTTTTACTCATAACACATCAGCTCCCCTTTCACCGACCAGTATTGATCAGAATCCCTCTGATCTCAAAACTCGTCGATGCTAAATCTCCGCCTCCCGAGTAATTAAAGTATATGATTTTGAACTTTCTAATACTTTAAGAACATGTTGGGATAAATGAAATGGCTTTGAATGCTCACAAGAAATAATCAAAAAATTACAAGCTTGATTTTTCTCACAGTAAAAGCATATCTTGATGAACAGTCTAATTTTCCCTTTATAGTACTGAAAATCAACTCATAGAGTTAAAGTTGATTTCGGAGTCATCTTGTCGAGAATATTCCATGTTCAACTCGATCTCTGATGACTTAGCATATCTAATCTAATCCCATAGAAGTATGAATTAGCGAATCAAATCAAATCCTTTGGAAGTATGGATTTTAATCGATTCATAAAGATATGCTTTGTCCAATTAAACCACACATGGAAATAAGAACCCAATTCATCTTCAAATTCTTAACACGAATAAAAACATTATGTGCGTTGGACTTTAATTGGCTTCAGCTTCATCTTTATTTGATGTTCCAACATGGAATCGTCTTCCTTGCATAAGACGTTTACAAATGGCAGTCTTAAATATGGGTCAAACACTTTAAACTTCACAATCTCCCTTTTGGTTTTTCTGGACCCAACAACTTTATCAATAGACCCAATCCTTAAACATCAAGATGACACCATCAACACAACATCTGATGTTGGAATACCACAAATAACTCTATTTGATGTTGGAACACAAGAATACCAGTAGCAATAATTCTCCAAAGCATTATTGCCGATGTTGGAACATCAAAGACAGGATACCACAATATATCAGCAAATGTTGGAACATCAAAACATCAGAATATCAAGTACCAAAAACATTTTTTTAAAACATAGCCAAAACCAATCAAATATCAAATTTCTCCCCCTGGGCCATAAACATGCGAAAATAGGGGCCAACACCCAGCAAATTAGAAAATCTGTTTTGTGTTTCATTCGAAAGAGCTAGCACTTGTGCCCTTTATGCTTCTAAGATGCCAACTGGACTCTAAGAGCAGCAAACTGAGCATCAATTGCTAGAATCTCAGCCTCCCTACAAGTTTCTGCAAATGATGTAGAAGCTGATGAAGATGGGTTCCAAGGTAGATCATTGACATTATTTAAAGAGAAAGTTCTTTTATTCGGCCGAATTGGAATCGTAGACACAATCAAATCAGTCTTCTTGGCCTTGACCTGCTCTCCTCAACTTAAAGATGAAATGAGACATGGATATGATAGAGAATTTTTTAATCTTGAGGAAACTACCTGACTTACAATACTGTCTTGGATCATGAGACCAAGATTCACTGGAGTTTGAGTACCAAAACAATAGATTAGTTTATCCATGTCTCGGGTAAGGGTAGTGGAGTTCGATGAAGGAATCCAACCATTTATGGCTATCTGAAATAAGCAGAAATACTTAGATGACAATATGGATACAGTGACATTTCCTTAGGTAGGCCACTGAGTATGAAAACCTCCCGTGTTTATGACAAAATCTTATCATCAGTCACTTCAACCCTCGGAATAAACCTTATCAAAATGAGGAGTAGTCAGACCGATGACTTTGTTGGTCAATTTTCCAAAAAATCTCTCGGCCTTTCAACGAACATACACCTAGTTAAACCATAGAGAATCTGGATCAAGGTTGCCTGACATCAGATTGGCTCATGCATCAGTTCTCTGTTATAATCCCAAAAAAAGAGTGGTAGCAGTCCTGAATCCCCACTTCAGGTAGGTTGTAAATCCACTAGCCTAGTAAGCCTCCACATCAGTTGGTCTATTAGAGATACCTTTCCTCTGAATTACTATTTCCACCTATCCTGGCACTAAACATCATGTACGGTCAACCCTTACTTGACTTAAACTAATCAACCTTTGCTTCAAATTTTGTATACAAACACCATTTACTAAGACTTGACTTTAACTAATTGAAAGCCAACTCTTACTTGAGTGTATGTACATAAATACTAGTAACTAATACTAGTATATGAATTTTTGAGTTTAACAAATCAACGGTAAACCCTTACGTTATTTTCTATATATAAACACTACTAACCAAGGTTTGACTCTTTAAATAAGTAAGTCAACCTTTACTTAAATTTCTACATATAAACAGTAATGAAAATGTTTGACTTCAACTAATAAACGATTAACCCTTACTTGACGTTCCATATATAAACACGAATATAAAAGTTTGACTCCAGCTAATAAATGGTCAGCTCTTACTTGACTTTTTATTTGTAAATGCCAAAGGTTTTACTTTAACTAATCAACAATCAACCCTTACTTGACTTTGTATATAAACACTAATTACTAAAGTTTGATTTTATCTAATCAACGTTAAATGCTTTTGACCTTCTATGTGTAAAATATAATACTAAGCCTTGACTTTAACTGATCAACCATTACTTGACTCTCCATGTATAAACACTAATGAAAAGTTCAAAATTTAACTAACTAACGGTCAACGCTTACTTGACTTTCTCTATATAAAAACTAATGAAAAGGTTTGACTTACGGTCAAACATTATTTTACTTAATATATATAAATACTAATGAAACAATTTGACTTTAACTAATAAATAATCAAGTATTACTTGACTTATCAAATTTAGATACTAATTTTTTTATCCTCATATATCTATGAAAGTCTGGACAACAATATAGAATTTGTATTTAATTTTAAATATAAATATAATAATACTAATATTTTAGAATTTTTATATTCACATCCAATTTTTTTAAAATTTTATAAAACAAAAGTTGATTTTCAATTTAAACATTTCACTTGGGTTTGGCTTCTGCCTAACACAAATTTAAAAGCCCATAAAACCTAAATTCCAAATTTAAGACCCAAAAGGTAACCTCTTCTCCTTCCTCATTCATTACCTCCAGTCTGCACACCTTATCCTTCTTCAATCTCCGCACCACCAGACATCACTAGTGGTGCCAGCAAGCGTCATCAGTCAGCCGCACCACTAGATGCCACAATTCAACTGCCTCATTACTGTCCCCGACCATGCCTCGTTGTTGTCCCCACCATGCCAAAGAAGTTTTCATTGGATTTACACTCTTGGTTGCACCTTACTGGATCCTCACAGCACCGCTCCAGTTTCATAGTATTTTGATGAAATCAATATTATAAATGCTTCAATGTGATATGAATCTCCTTAAGAATACTCTGGATTGCAGAATTTTAGATATTTGACAACAATAGGGATTTCACAAACCCTTTAGGTGCCGAACAAAATTTAGCCTCTAGCCCTCGGGGTAATCTAATTTCGACTTGCTCAATAACTAGCCCGCAGGATTAGTTCACAAGATTATTAATATTAAATTGACCTGCGGGATTAAGCAACAATGAAGACGATTGCAAGCAATGAGTATAACTCAAATTTCAAATATTTTATTGATAAAATATTAAAATAATTTGGCCATATCTCCCTTTTTATATGGATAAATCGGCACACACAAAGAATACAGGATTCTATGGAAACCTAGTTCAAACAAGATTTGTCTTTTTTGTCCTAAAATAATTACAACTAAATGTCCTAATCTAATTCTAAATAGACTAACAAAATCTCGGCTGCAAATTTAATGGCTTTGCCAAAAATAACAAATCATCTAACCAACTAACTATCCAATAGTATTCAACCAAAAATCTACCTATTACAAGGCCCATCCGGCCAAATGTTAAATATTTATAAATTTATAAATTTATAAATCATGGTCTCTTTCTTGTGGACTTCATGAAACGAGGAGTGACATCATTATGATTTTGGTTGTCCACATCTCTCACTTGGCTTTACGTCAAGATTACACAACCTCAATAAAAAAACCAGTGGAAAAAAGTGCATTGTGTATTCCTGGTCAATTTTTTTCCTGGAATGATAGTCAAATATTTTCTGGGGATGTTCTTCATGCACGTACTCCTTCCACTTATCCATGATTAAAACTATAAATTTACTCCAATGAAAATGTCATACATTCACATGCACCTTCCATATGTCCCTTTGATATTAGTATCATTCCCTCCAAGGTCGAAAAGTTTCATCTTCGAAACGGGAATCATATAACCTCAAAATACATCCTCGAATTCTTGTAAAAAATTCAAACCGTAAAAGAATATTTAAGAAAATATCTCCTTTGACATAGTAACTTTCTCTAAATTACAATATAAAAACAAAATAATGATTAGTCAAAGCATGTTTCACATCTCCCATTGAAGCATAAAACGATTTACCAAAGTCAATAGATTGCTCATTATATAAATAGAAGATAAATTACCAAGATGTGAAGACAAGACTTTATGCGACTTTTCACAATCATTTTTGCAACTTACCTGTCTTATCTGCCTTTATGTTGACATGGGACTTGAGTACGTCGACATTTAATATCTTTTTGTCAGAATTGACAGTGTTTTTGTCGAAATCACTTGCTTCTAGTGTGGTAGAAATCTTGGCAACTTCTATATCATTAATGATAACTTCTTCATCTACATGTTCTTCTTTGCTGTCATACCGTGCAGGCATATCATCATCTTCTTTCTCCTCCATTGTTGTCATAATTTGTTCATAGGGACAGTTATCGCGAACATGTTTTTGTTCATTGCAATGAAAACATGTAGAAATGTTAGAAGAAACTGTATTTGAAAAGGAGAAACTGACTTACCTGGAATTCAACTAGATGGTTGATTGGATGAGGTCATTCTTCGATCAGTGGGTTCAAATAGTGGATTTGAGTAGGTTTTGGTCGAATTAGGGCTTCTGAAATCATAGACCTACATATGTCTATCATAACCGAAGTTAGAGCTTTCCCTAGGCCTTAATGACGACTCAACCAACCTGGCCTTGACCACTAAATCTCGTATAGACACAGGATGTTTGAGCTTAATCAGAACTTGCAGATTTTCTCTTAAACCTTCAATAAACTGATTCTTTATGTAGGCATCATCTTCTCTCATGCCAACTTTTCTCATAGCTAATTCAAGATCTTGCCAATATTCACCTACAATGCGGTTTCCTTGCTTCATATTTCTGAGATACGAATGTTTCTCTACCAAATATGTTCGTGGAACATGATATAATCGAAGTTTGATATTCAATCTCTCCCAGGTGGAGATACGTCTTTTACCAGCAAGCCGTCTTGATTCTTTCAAATTCTCTTACCATACTGTGGCATAATGGGTGAAAGAATATTGTGCAACTTTGATCTTCTCTTTCTCACATTGGTTGGTAAGATCAAATAAGTTCTCAATCTCCCTCTCCCAATCCAAGTATTTCTCAGGATTGTGTCGACCATCAAATATAGGAATATCGTACTTCAAACCTTTGATGTCATAAGCAAATTCAACTTGTCTTGCAGAACGAGCGGTGTGGGATTTTCCAACTCATATACCTTCCTAGAAAATCTTTGAACATCTCTTATTATGAATTCATTACATTCATGACATTCATTATAGGTCGATTGTTGGGACTACCAACAAAAGTTGAGAGGAACTGATCGTCCGCCATCCCTGCTAAGAAGAAACAACTTATTAGTAATAAACGTTACCCCTTCCCCTTTGCTTATTAAGATTACTCACCAAGTTTATAAAAAACACAACTCACAAGGCGAAGGCTAATATGAGGGTAATCGATCAATTCACCAAATTCAAAGCAATATAGGAGTAAAATACTGCAGATCTTATCTCGTAATTTAAAAATATATAAACTCAAAATTGGCCTTTACAATATGGAATTCCAAATTCTAAAAATAATAAGGAACAAAATACAATTTGAATGGCACGAATCAGAGTTGTAATGAAGAAGTTATGATCAAAACAAGAATGCTTTATATAGACAACCTAGAGTTCCGAGAATTGAATGAACTTTTCCATAACCAATTTGGATTAGTTATCCCAACCCTAATCCTTCCTTGAAAAGGATTTTTGGTACTTACTTGCTGCCCAAGGTATATTTTCTGCTCTAATCCCATGCCCAACTGCAAAGAAACTCCCTTTTTCCGATTCCGACTAAGATTTTGTTTTCTTTTCCTTTTTCTCTTCTTTCTTTTTTAGCTATTAATTCAACTCGTACAGAAAACAAATAATAAAAAATCAGATTCTTATTCCTCAAATTTCCAACCGTGTGCAATTCCCAAAATTTTCAAAAATTGTAAAACAATCCCAAACTTTTCAAAATTATAAATCTGCCCCAAATTTCCAATTTCAAAACCCTAAATTCCGATTTAAATACCCAAAATTCTGCTACTCTTTGTTTTAATTTTCTAAAATTTTAGAACCCAATATTGTCTATACAAAACTTGGAATAAGAAAACTGCGACAACTTTTTCTCGATTCAAATGAACTTCTAGATATTCAAAATCGTAGGGATCTATGACACTATATCCAGAAAAGGAACAAAATACTCTATTTTTTATAAGGTGTAATTTAGAATCAAAGAATAATTCAAGATTACATAATCAAAGAACGATAACGAAAATAAACAGGATTATGAGCACGCAATAATTCTTCAGAAGAGTGGACGAAGAATATCACAGGCACATAAACTGTATAAACTACCTAAAACAATGAAATTGACCGGGAGGTGAAGGCGGATAATACTTCTTAACGCTCAGACCCTTCGACGTCCTCTTGACTGGATTGATGAAGGTGAATGTGGATAGTAATACAGAAGTATTCTAACTCTCGGACCCTTCGACGTCCTTCGGCTCTAGATTTAATCCTCCTGGTAAGAAAGATCAAACAAAATATTTAAAATATGACATGAAGAAATTTATAAATTTAAGAAATTATTTTTGAAAATAAATAAATGCAGAAACTCAAAACCCCTGACGATTTTCAGCCACAAGGATCTTTCGCTTTGCTCTGATACCAACTGATATGAATATCTTTGCGAAAACTCTGGATTACAGAATTTTAGATCTTTGACAACAATAGGGATTTCACAAACCCTATAGGTGCCGCACGAAATTCAGACTCTAGCCCTCGGGGTAATCTAATTTTGACCGGCTCACTAAGTAGCCCCGCATGATTAATTCACAAGGTTATTGATACTTAATTAACCTGAAGGATTAAGCACAATGAAGATGCTCGCAAGCAATGAGTATAACTCAAATTTCGAATATTTTATTGATAAAAGATTAAAATAATTCGACTATCTCTTCCCTTTTATATGGAGAAATCGGCACACACAAAGAATACATGATTCTGCAGAAAGATAGTTCAAACAAGATCTGTCTTCTTTGTCCTAAAATAATTACAACTAAATGTCCTAATCTAATTCTAAATAGACTAACAAAATATCGGCTGCAAATTTAATGGCTTTGCCAAAAATAACAAATCATCCAACCAACTAACTAACCAATAGTATTCAACCAAAAATCTACCTATTACAAGGCCCATCCGGCCAAATGTTAAATAATTATAAATTTATAAATCATGGTCTCTTTCTTGTGGACTTCATGAAACGAGGAGTGACATCATTATGATTTTGGTTGTCCACATCTCTCACTTGCTTTACGTCAAGATTACACAACCTTACTAAAAACCCAGTGGGAAAAAGAGTATTGTGTATTCCTGGCCAAAGTCTTTCCTAGAATGATAGTCAAATATTTTCTGGGGATGTTCTTCATGCACGTACTCCTTCCACGTATCCATGATTGAAATTATAAATTTACTCCAATGACAATGTCATACATTCACATGCACCTTCCATATGTCCCTTTGATATTTGTATCACAATGTATGTAATATGGATTGATTTATGTAATATAGATTATAACTTCACTATATCTTGATATGTATTTAGTAATTCGAGTCGAATTTAATGAAATCAGGGCTGTGATTTTGGTTCTATCAAGGTTGCTGGAAAACTACATTTTGTTATGAACTCTCAAAAGCGGAACATATGTCGGTTCTGCTTTTGGTGGTTTTTTTACTTAAAAAATAATACTAGTGATGTCAGTCTGCCCTTTGTTCCACTTTTAGTTGAACCGACACCTCAATCGATGCCAGTAGCAGTTTCGGTTAGAATAACAGATAGAGGACCCAATGTGCACGCTGCTGTTGATCATACTTTTTACCTTGATATTTTTCAGGAAAAAAATCGAGGTAAAAAATACTTTTACCTCGGTTATGAACCGCAGTAAAAAGTATACACTGCTATTTGCCTCGGTTATTTTTCTAAAAATAACCAAGATAAAAGTCATTATAGAATCGAGGTAAAAAAAGGCTTGTTTCTTGTCCTGCCAGTACTCAAAAAACAGTATTTACACCTAAATCACTGCTTATATACTTCTTACTTTCTGTAAACTATATTTGAAACGTCATCCCTACTTAAATATTATAATGTTAACTATTAGTCTCACACAAAACTTTATCAACTGTATTTTTTTAAAAAAAGAATATTTGTGGGTGTGTTTGGTGGAGTTGTGATTATAAATAAAAGTGACTTAATTTAAAAGTAGAGGAAGACCTACTCTCATTTTTTCCCAAAAAAAACTTATTGTTTTCAAATAAGCAATCTTTTTAGTATTTTAACAAACACTAAAAAAACAAGTTAAACACTTATAAACACTGTCAAACAAAACCTAACTTTGTAAAAATCGGGGAAGTACAATATCAATTCCGAATTTAACGGAAATAGGTCCATAGTAGATATTTCTGCGGTCTCTTAAAATAGACTTGACCTTAATCAAGAAAGAGAGAAATTGACAGAAGTATGAAAGTAAGAGGACTTGACCTGGACGAACTAGTCTGAAGGCTCAGCATGCAATGCAATATACCAATTAGGGCAAAACTTTTGGTTGTGAAGCATCCATCAGCCCGCCGTACACTTTACCAGATCCTGTCAAGTTGGGAAGCTGCACGGCAACCTCGGTCTGGTTCCCTTCCAGTAAATGATGATCAGGATTAGTATCTACTTTTGTAACATTCAAACATTTAATTCACTTTATTTTCGTCGATCCTTAAAAAAAATTCTTCGCCTGTGTTTAAGTTTTGGGAAAGACGGAGTTTAATTAGAATAATAAAAGATAAAAGGAATTAGTTGCAATATTAAAAGTTTATTATGCAACATGTAATAGTTATAAATTTTACAACTCAATTCATGCAACCCGAAAATTTTATCACCATTTTAAAAATTTGTACTTTAAACATTGGTCTTTCCATAAGAACTTCTTTCAAGAGATTGACTCTTTTACTTAAACTGCTTAAATTGAAGAAAAAAAATATATGCACTTCTATATCCTTCACCAATTCTATGACCGTCTCTAATTTTAGGGGGGAAATTGCTATTTACAGCCCATCTTTTACTTCACGAAGTCCAAAAAATATATACGGAGTATAAGAAATGACATGTATGCCCATAGTAGTTTTTGAAGTCAAAATCCATCTATCCACTCATATTTTTTCTATTTCTCACAAAATCCAACATTTCTTCTCTTTCTCAAATAAAATAACTTCACCCAATTACACAAAAAACAATCATACAAAATCCACAATTTTATGTTGACAAAGCTTCAATATGAATAAGTTAGTGCCTGTTTTTATTTTTAAAATATCTATTTTCTTTTTGAGTAAATATTTCTATGTATTTGTTAGTTTAAAATAGTTCTATTTTATTATTTAAAATTGATCAAAATGTGTCTGGTGTGTCCACCTTCATGACCATAATCAAGATCAGTGTGTCCGGTCTCGTGATCGAACACATAATTGGTATGCCCAATTGGAAAGTTTGGTTGACAAAGTGAACGTTGTACCTGACTATTTTCGATACACGCACGAAGTTCCTTCAAACCGAGAAGAACAGACAACCCCTCCAAATATTCAAATAATGAGAAAGAAGACCCACAACCATTAACCGACGCCCAATACAACCTATCCACCTCAAGTTGACGCCAATCAAGACCCTGCTCTATATCTCACGTGAGAGGAAGGTTGCAAACGCGCCTAGGTTTAGAAGATCATATGCACTTATATCCAAGGTACCTACCAAGATCGCAAGCAGCATCCGCAACCTCAGAAGCGAACTTAAACAGAACCTGAATTTTCAGGAGTAAGTGAACCAAAGTCCTTGCATACTCCTGAGCACCAAAGGCCACCACTCGCAAATGGGCAATCTCATTTCTCTGCTGCTTCACCTCCTCCTCGCACAAGCGAATACGGTCACAAGCACCCTCAAGCTAAACCTAGGGTTGTTAGCCTTCCTGATTGTAAGTCCAAGCTCTTTGAAGCGAGGTCATAGGGCTAACATATCACCTAGGACCTACAAACAGAAGAAAAAATTACAACACACACTACCACATCACAACTTTCGACATAATATTACAAGATCGTATATTAACATATGAAGAATATCATGGGGATAAGGTCCGCACACCAGACAAAGGGACAATACTATTACTCTCCTCTTCAACATAGTGTATAGTACACAGTTTTTTCTTGATGTTTTCCCTAGGCCATTCAAATAGATTGATGCGAGACCAACCAAGACCAGTTAAAGGCAACTCTTGTTTATGGCCTCTGCCTAAATCCATAAACAGGTACCCAGAATCGAACAAATAACCAGTTGTTACCCCTGTAGCCTCTGACACAAATACAAGTGGCCAATTAGAAGAATGCACACCCTCAGTTTTAAGCTCCACCTTATAGCGGCAAGCTACGGCCAGTCCATAAAATGTTACCCTCATCTTCAACATAGCGTATATTATGCAATTTTTTCTTGATGGGTTCTCTAGGCCATTCAAATAGATTAATATGAGACCAACCAAGACCAGTTAAAGGCAACTCTCGTTTATGGCCTCTGCCTAAATCCATAAACAGGTACCTAAAATTGGACAAATGATCAGTTGTTACCCCTGTGGCCTCCGACACAAATACAAGTGGCCAAATAGAAGAATGCACACCTTCAGTTTTAAGCCCCACCTTATAGTGGCAAGCAACGGCCAGTCCAAAAAATGTAATTCGAGAAAGGACCATACCTGGAAATAAATAAAGGGGAGAAATATCAACAGAGGAACAACAAAGGGCTAGATTGACACCCTGCAAGATACTGGAAATTGGGAATAAACAAACTCACGGCAACAAAAGGCCCACAAGCCACCTAAGAAAAACATCTCACATACCTAAGAGGAGGGACAAGACAAGATCACATAGGAAACACTGGAAATAGAGAAGCAAGATAACCCTAGAATCCATAACTATTAGCTCCTACACAAAGGGAAGCAGTAACTGATCACACAAAGCCCGAACTTATTTAGATAGGAGCAATTCTCCACACACAATCCCCAATACACTCAACTGACACAAACGTGTGCTACCTAAAACTATGCACAATAATCGAAAAGGCACAAAAAGTGGCATTTCTAGAAAATTAAACGTCTCGACTATAGTGCCTGGATAATTATTACAACTACTGCATAAAATGAAGCCCAACCACCTCAACATACATGGTTACCCATGAAAGGTATCATAACATTCCGCACTGATCCGAACCCTGCGAGGTCACTAATAAATCATGAGAGATTTACTAACCCGCAGAGCACTTCACAAAGATAAGAATTTATATTATTGATCTCGTACTCATTACAAACTACCAAAGGGGTAGCTAGTGGCAAGTCGGGGGTTGTCCACAGAGATGATAGGATTCAAAAGCTAACTATGCAAAACTCACAATCAGATCGTCACTCTGATTACTTGTCCGAAATAGATAGTGTAGCAAACATGGTTTGGGGGGTCTATAAACTATTGAAAATGCAAAGCAAGAGAATAAACTATATTAAGCTAACAGTTGGGGATATTTAGGTAACATAACCGGAATTTGATTTTGATTCTTCTATCATATTCAAGACATATAAACCTATCCCAATGTGCATGTCACATGGTGTGGTTGACAGTCAATACTTCCTAATGTTTGTCACGCAAAGGTGCCCACATATATTCTATCAACACCACCTCCGTAATTAGGGAAAGTGCATCATGCGGTCCGACCAATCTGCTATCCTCTTTCCCCTAAATAATTACATCTTGGGCCTCCACTATGAAAGCTTCTCCCTAGGCCTACAGAGGCAAGGAATTTGCATCTTACTATGGCTCTAGGGTGGGTTGAAACGACAATGGTTGCTAAACTACAGCCCTAACTCCTACAAACCATTTTGCTTATCTATCGGAGTTTCTGACCTAATCGAAATTAGGTATACACATAAATGAATTCGGTGCTCACGACCTATATGCATATACTTACATAGCCGGGACTCACAATCTTGCATATCCTAACCAGACTCTCCCAAGGTCAACAAGACTAGCACGATTCATGTTACATACTACAATGTTGTATCAAAGAGTAAAATTAACATGAATCATTTCAAGAATGTAAAGAACAAGTCAAGAATAATATTCATACACAAATAAGATTGGGTAATCTAAAATCTCACAAAATCTCTACCAAGTCATGAATACAAATTATATGCCCAATCAAATAAACTACTCCCTAAGCATTGAACCCAATTTTTCCATTGGATCCAATTCCTTTTCTCTCTACCCACTCTTAGAAAACTAGGAGAATAAAATTACAACTAATGGCCAAACTTAAAACCTAGAAGACATAGACTCCTTTATATAGTAGGTAGGAAATGGGCCTAAAAGAGGGCCAAAAAATAAGAGAGACTCTAGCTAGAACGGCGGCATGGGCCGTGCAATAGCACATAACTCGTGTGGTACGGCCCGTGCAATAGTGCACTGGCCACCGGCTGAGAGCGGTCTCTCGATCTTCTGAGCTGCACGACCATGCAATTCTTCACGGGTCGCGGGTTGAGAGTGTGTTTTGACCTTCAAAATGGTGCGGCCCGAGCAATATCTTACGGGCCGCCAGTTGGGGATGAGCATTTGTCCATCTAATGACGTTCCCGTGCGAAACCACACGGGGCGTGGATTGGTCTTTGGACTTATGATCTTCAAAGTGCCCAGGTCGTGCAATTCCTTGAAGCACATGCCCTTACTTAGACACCACCAATTTGGCTAGCATGGGACATGCAATAAAATAGTTGTGCCAGTCTTCAGCTTTGTCTGGGATTCAACTCCTTTCTCCTTGACATATTTCCAACTACTAACACGATTAAGCGTGTGGCATTCGGTCTACTACCATTCTTGCGAATGTCTTCAAATATCTACTACCATAATTGCGAATGACCTTCTACTTCGAAGTGCTTACGAGTAATCTACAATGAAGCTCAGAAAATAAGATCTAGATGCTCGCAAGGACATAACATATATTAGGTCTAAATAAATCTACAAAATGAGGGATTTAGGTAAGAAAACCAACTAAGGCTCTCTAATCCCCTTGTGATGTAAACCCAATTAAACCTAGCAATCAACCATACAAAAGATACTAATAAGTGTGCTAAATGCATTAGCTAACACATGCTTCTAGGGGAAGATCACACCCACACGATCTGAAGGAACACCCAAGGTTCACCCCACTGTGTCGTCACACAATGACTTAAACAACGCATTTTCTCCAGTCCACAGTTTATATCAAACCAAACCCTTGACCCTTTGTGGCTAGGAGGGTTTATGATATGTGCAAGGTATGTACGCAACCCTCAAAATTAGCCCTGATCAAGCAAAACACAAACGAGGTGCCTATGTCAATGAACTGATATCAGCAATTCATAACTTTGCTCAAATAGAAAATGCACAAAATGTGCATTTAACCACGGCCACATAAATCTATCACATTAGCCACGACCTAGAAAATATGGCCAACTATAGTCACCAGGGTGGCTTTTATGAGCACGCCCTATGTGAGCGCATGGTCCCAGGAATTTAGGAAGAAAGAGCCTATAAATAGCCAAGGGATGAAAGAACCCATGTAAGCAAGAACAAGAGAATAGAATCATGCGCATAGTTCATGAATACTAACTTTAGCATCAGAGCCTTCACCCGAATTCAATCTGGGTAAAGGCTTGCAGGAAGAAGAAATCCAGCGTTCAACGCCAACGAAGTTTTCAGCCATCATCCGAGGAGTTCATACCACATTAGAGCAGTTTTTGAGTTTTCCAAATTTTCATTTCAACCCCTGAACTTTTATTAACTTTTTGAATAATACCCCAAAAAATAGTCTAAATTTTAACCCAAGCTCCAACAATTTTTTTTACAAATTACAATTTGAAACCTGACCATATGAGATTGTCTCACACAAGACTTTGTCAAAAACTAAAAGTTCAAATACAATGCATGGAAACTCTTTGTCAATAAAGCCTCGAGTGGAGAGGTATGTGGAATCGTATTTTTGTTAAACAACCCAAAGAGAGATGAATACAAATAAGCCCTATGTTTTGATTATGTCCTCACAAACAACGAAGCTGAGTATGAAGTACCCATTAGCAGTCTTGATCTTGCAATACAAATGAGCATTCAAAGCATTCAAATATTCAACGATTCTCAAATCGTAGTACATTTGGTATTAGGTGAGAATAATGTGCGAGGTGATCAGCTGGCAAAGTATTTTGTGAAAGGGAAGTATTTAATTCGTAAGTTAATTTACTTTAATATTAACCAAATGCCGTGAAACAAAAATACAAAGTTGATGCACTAAGTAAGTTGGCCACATATGGTTACACAAGATTACAACAACAACGAGAAGTCATTATGGGGGTCATTTCAGCTCACAACATTGTGACTACGATGGTCGCCCAAATTGAGAATGAAGGGACCAATTGGATGACGCTCTTCATCCAGTACTTAGAAAATAAATGGCTGCCCAGTGATAAGAAAAATGCTAGGAAGATAGAGCTGAACGCATCATTGTACACCTATTTCAACGGAATCATATATAAAAATATGATTCCTTACACCATGGTTGTGTTGTGTTGGCCCAAACCAAGTTAGGTATATTATTCAGGAGATACATGAAGGGTCGTGTGCTAATCACCAAGGAGTTAGGATGCTAGGGGGGGGGGGATCATGTGATCATGTTTTTATTGGCCAACTATCTTTGCAAACTCTTAGAATTTCGTTTAGCAATGCAAAAGTTGTCAAATCAAAATTGTGGTGCCAAAGAAACCACAATCATATACCTCATGGGAATTTATGGGACGTGGAAGTTCAAGAAATATTACATTAACATTGTAGGAATAGGACAACTCCCACGAGTTACATGAGGGGTTAAGTATGCAATTGTAAGCATATGGTTCTTGTATGATTTTATTTTAGATTTTATAATGACTATATGTATAATTGAACTTAATCACAAGTATAACCTTAATAAATTTGTTACTTCAACTTATCAATTTGATGATTATAAGACAATAAGGCATACAATGTAAGTAAAACCTTTTTCAATAATGGTCATGGGAAACAAACTTGAAAATATCATCCGCAAGGTTTAAAGGTGGATGACAATTACAAGGAAGTTTTCTAATCAAGCTGGATAATCCCATATACTAGAAGAGTTGTATAAAATAGGTACTCCATCTGTCCCAGTCATTTCTTCACATTTTCCTAAAATAGGTGTCCCACCCCTGGGGGTGGCAAAATAAATTCATAACCTGCGAGTAAAGCGGGTTGTCTATTTATAAACCCGACTGGGTATGGGCAAAATGAGTATTGGATAAAATGTGTAGTGAGTCAAATGGATAATTGATAATTATGGGTCGGACGGGTTGGGTTTGCGGGTTGACCGCGGGTCAATAAAATCAGAATACCCGCGGGTTTACCCGTTTCATTTCTTTCCAGTGACCCGTCTAATTTTTACCTTATTTTATCACTTCGAAGAAAAATTACTCAGGCCGCTTGATCTTCCCAACAAGAAACTTATCCTCTTCGCAACAAGAAACAAGAGACCCATTGGAGTTTGCTTGAATTTTTCAAAAGTGCCAATATGTTTGTGCATCATGATACTAGGTGTTCTAAACTCAAACAAGTTACAAGTCGCGAGGCTCTTCTTGGCTCTTCTTCGGTATACATCAGAGAAATGCAGATTTCGTGAAGTGCCCCTCTACTCCATATCACCTCATCTGCTATTTCTGGGATGCATACTAAAATTCTAGACCTCATAAAGAACCTAATAGTGAAGTAGGAAACGGTCTCGTTAGTTTTTTGGTCTGAAATGCAGTTAGTAACTGTTAGAGTTAGAGTCTCACATTGGTGGTTGACAGTCATATAAGTCAATATATGAGATCATGGGTTAACCATACTTAGTACCAATTAGTTTTATGATATGAGCTCATGAATCTAATATGGTATCAGAGCCCAAGGTTTGCCTGTAACCCGTTTGCGCGATGATTCATACCGTTGCACGTGAGGGGGCGTGTTAGAGTTAGAGTCTCACATTGGTGGTTGACAGTCATATAACTCAATATATAAGATCATGGGTTAACCC
>JAULKK010155772.1:0-16616 GCA_032355705.1 Rubia peregrina | reverse complement strand
GTTATAAAGTTTATAACCCGATTCATGCAACCCAAAATTTTTATCTTAATTTCTTCTAATTTACACTTTAAACCTTGTCTTTCCATGACTTATGAAAAGACCGTCTTTCAAGAGACGCACTCTTAAATTAAAGAGTAGTATTTTTTATATCAAAAGATTATAACCCACATTCAATCATGAAATATTAATATATTATAACATTTAATATTTGTACATGGGTGGATGATGAAATGCAGGTGATGAAATATAGTAATCAACATTCAATTATTCACCCAATATTCATAATCAAATTGTAAATTTTATCTATTTAAGTGGATTGGGGTGAAGTCAGTATTTGGATGTTCAAATGATATTATTATTCCTATCGTGATCTGCCATTATGCCATAAGAAAAAGAATCAATGAGATCATTTTACCATAAATTATATATATTGAGATAAGAGACTAAAAAAATTTAATTATAGAAATTAATCAATGTATATCTTATTTAAATAGTTTATTTAAATCTTTGTCAAACCATGAGATTGGGACCGTATCATCTAAAATTTTGTAACGCGATAATTGGAAGATAAATTCTTGGGAAAGATCGTCTTTCCATAGGCATATGGAAAGATGAGCTTGAATTAAAATTGTAGAAAGGTAAAATTTATAGTTGCAATATTAAAATTTTATTATGCAACGTGCAGTAGTTATAAGTTTATGATCAAATTAATGCAACCCAAAAAATTTATCTTGATTTACTCTAATTTATAGTTTAAATCTAATGTTTTCCCCATAATTTATGGAAAGATCGTGTTTTAAGAGATGTACTCTAATTATAATCATATAAATACTTCTTTTTTTAAAAAAAACAATCATTCTAGGATGCGGGGAAAAATGTCTAGTGGCGATTACAATAAGTGGAATCGACATCCTACCTTACTAGACTCTAGCAATAACTAATCTATTGCAAGGATATTCAAATCACATATCAACCAGATTGATCGTCTGTACTATTACAGATAAGAGATTCAATAAAAACTATAACATCACCCTCATGGTTATTAACTTGCTTCTGCAAAAATCATCACCACTTGGCAAACACTTGATTTTGATCCAAAAACACGATCTATATTGTCCAAACTATAAACACTTTGAAAAGTACAGACCGAGAACGGAATTCCTAATAGAGAAATACAAACGAAATCACGAATACACGATCTGTAAAATCAGATCGGACAAAATACATCAACATAAACAATTAGATTAAATGATCATCATGGACAAATCAATCTAATATATCCGATCGAAGAAATAATACTAATGTATAGAAATAAATCCATACTTATTCGATAACTTAAACAATAAAAATATATCAATTGAAAGAACTATTGTTTTTCCATCTCCTCAAGATGAGGGAGATGGGAAAAAGAAGATGGGAGAAAAAAAAACTACAGATGAAGAAGAAGGTGCGGCGGTTGGGTTTTAGAATGCGAATAATCATATAAATACTTTGTTAGGACATTCAAACAAATACATAAGTATATGAATATTTTAGCTGATGATCGACGTTCAACGAAGAGCGGCAATAAATATTCCCTATTTTGAGCTGGTTCTCAATCTTGCACCTTCAGGCGTTAATACTAGGAGAAGAAAAGTTTAAAATAATTAATGACGAAACGTAGGAAAGAAAAACTTCCGAGGGAAGCTTCATTAACATTAATCATAGGAATGATTAACATTGGACCAAAAGGCAATATCGCTCGTCCGCAGTGCTCCAATCTGTCCGACACCACAGACCTTGATGGGAGAGGTAAAGTCACGGTAGCCCAGCGACAGGACCCGTTGACCGTCCGCCCTCGGTGCGCACAAGGGACTCCTGCCTCAGCCCATGGACCCGTGGGCTTGGTGCCAGCTCAGGAAGATCTTCACACTGACGCAGCCGAGATTCCTCTATGAATGATTGACAAAGATTACAACTTGTGAAAAACTGAGTGGATTTACCAATCATTGTGTAATTTCATCAACTATTTAAAGAAAGACAAAATTTTGGAAATGCCGTCTTTCCTTGTGCATGTGAAAAAAATGAGGTTAAATTAAAATTATAAAAAGGTACAAATATATAGTTGTAATATTAAAAAAATATTATGTAACGTATAGTAGTTACAAGTTTATGATCCAATTAAAGTAATCTGAAAATTTATCATAATTTTTTCTAATTTATAATTTAAATATTATTTTTTTTATAATTTATGGAAAGATAATTTTTCAAGAAAAAAATTCTCGAAGAAATTTGGATACGGTTCCATTAGTCAAAACCTATTGGTTTAAGTAAAGTGTAAAGGAACTAACTACTAATAATTACCAGCAACTGTCTCAATATGTAAGGTTAGGTTACCAACGAGCGGTAAGAAAAAATCATACTCCATTATAAAAAAAATAGAAAATTTTATATGTGGGGAAATAGTATATGTATAGGTCAATGATTAATTATATTATGACAAGTGTTAAATAAAATAATATGAAAAGGAATTTTAAATTAGTTCCCTCTCCTAATTTAGCTTCACCCCATTTCATGCAACACTTATCATAATTAATCCCTTACCACATGTACACTATTCCCCTGCATATAATATTTTCTGGTTAAAAATAATACAAGTTTTTTTCTTCCATTTTTTAAATTTAAGTTACATGCTTTAAAAATAATTTTTTTAAAAAAATACATTTATTAAATTTTCACTATATCTTCAACATCAATAATTTCTACATTGAATCCATTATTTTTTTTTAAAAATATATTTATTTTGATTCCGTCTCTTGAAACACAGTTTTTCCATAACTTATGGAAAGACCAATGTTTCAATTGCATTTTCGAAGAAATCAAGATAAAAATTGCATTCATTAGGTCATAAACATATAACTACTGCACGTTACATAATAAGCTTTTAATATTGCAATTAAAACCTTTTATTTTTCTATACTTCTAATTCAACCCTGTATTTCCATATGCCTATGGAAAGGCGATATTTTCTATAAAAAAATCATTTATTTTTTCACACTTAGTTTCTACTATTAATAAGAGAGTAGATTTTTTTTATAAAATTACTTTAAAAATCAATCATTCAAAGATGTTGGAAAAAACGTCCAGTGACGATTACAATAAGTGGAATTAAAATTCAACTAACTAACCTTTAGCAATAACTAAGTGGACTCAAGTGCAATTTTACCACAAAAAAAGATGAAAAATTGACGGGTTAAAGCAATTAAAATTTGGGTCATTTTCTGGTTATAAGCTAATTGAGTAAACCACACACCTACAATATTCGAGTTTTAGTTAGAAACATTACATATTTAGAGTGAAACATATAAATTTACATGTTTCACTCTAAATATGTAATGTTTCTAATCAAAACACAAATGTTTCACTTGTAGCTACTGTAGAGTATAAACTCATAGTTTCATATTATTCTAATTATACTCCGTCTTTTATATGCCTATGGAAAGATGATTTTTTCCAAAATTTTATCTAATTGGTATATGATGATGGATTGACCCAGAAAGCCCAAAAGGACTTGTTGGGCCTATTCTAGCTCAATAAGTGGATAAGAAAAGGTCAAACATGATAGCCGTATTTATTGGTAATTAAGAGGTAGAGTTGAAGACAAATACTACTAGGGTTACAAGGTACGTATACATTTTAATTGATTATTCTACTTTATACGGTATTGATACGATTTGTTAACTTAAGCATCGGAGAGTTTTCCAGTGGGACTACACGGGGCTTGTTCTTTCTAGGTCATGACCAAGGGACTTGACGGTGCTACTTGTTTGGTTTCAAGTAGCATCAATTGGCATGTCTGGTGGGACCAATTAAGCCAGATTCAAGTTTCTTGGTTTATATCCACTTCTACGAATACTCGAAGGAGTGAGAGGATGAGGCTCAAGGGAACATGCGCATGAGACGAAGTAAATTCCCTATACAGAAGAAAGAGCAAGATGGTCAATCCCTCCAACTTCGTAGAATGTTGAACACGAGTTAGCGCGAGTCTCAGATGTCGAGCATGAGACAATGCCAGTCTCAATTGTTAAGCATGAGACAGTGAAGGTTTTGAGCGGACCTAATATGGCGCCTGTCGAGGGCCCTCGAACCGATGTGGTAGGGTCTTCAAGGCAACCGGAGGTTAATTTGGAACCTGGTGTCAGGAATACAGGTCCTGAGTAGAACGTTCCAGGTGGTTCACATGGTAAGAGAGATGGGCGTTTTACAGAAGCTTTTGGTGATTCTTACATCGAGGCTTATGAACGAATTATTCAGGCAAATTGAGATATAAGAGCAGTTTGATCGCAGAAGTATCTGGCGTAGGATGCACAGATGCTAGCAACATGCCAATGGGTATATCAGGGGATATAGCACCCTTGGCGGCCATGGAGATGCTAGTGAGGTTTGTGTCTCAACCTATGTTAGCATTCATTTATCCTGAATATGTGGGGGAGGTGCCTCAACTATGACCTCAACCCTCTTTCCAGGATCATTCTTAGTGGATGGTGTATTCAATGCCTTCTTCGAAGCTGGTAGTCCCAACAATTTCTTTTCCAGAAGTTGAAACTAGATACCGATTGGTGCCTTCCTTGGGGATCTAGGGATATGGTAGCGCAGGATGATAGAATCTCATAGCCAGTCAAGTACTTTACGGCCGTTATAGGTAACATCTGATGCATTCAGGGGCTATGGGTACACTCTGGTTACATGGGTTCTTAGCCCATGTATCAAGTGCCATATGGAGAAACTAATCGAGAGTTGAACCTGCCTAGAGATCCGCAAGGGTTGATGGGAGATCCTAAAGATTCGTTAAAAAGAGGTTTGGATAGATTGATTGGGCCAATGTGGCAGGCAGCAGATTTCCCTTTTAGCCCAATGATAACTGCAATTCAATGGTCAGTGGATATGAAGCCCCCAGAGGGACTTCCTATTATAGCGGGGATTCAGATCCTTGCGAGTTCATTCCCACATTCCTAAGTCCTGTGAATTCAAGGGATTTTGATGGAAGGTTGACATGCAAGCTTGTTGGGAGTTACCTTCTAGGGAAGGCCCAAGAATGGTTCAATAAGTTTCCAAATGCCTCTTTACATTCTTGTCGAGACTTTAGTGGGACTCTTTCGAGTCAATATGCGTAGAAAAAGAAGTTCACCAAGACTTTGCTGGAGTTTTACCAAACTAAGAAAAAGCCAAGAGAGACCACAGAGGCTTTCTATCAAAGATATGTGGATGAAAGTTTGGGAGTAGTGGAAATTACGGAGAATGAAGTGATTCAGGGGTATATGCAGGATTATAAGAAGTTAACTACCAATACCCCTCGAACCTTACAAAGGCTTCAGGAGGTTGTGGAGCAGTATTAGAAGGTGGAGGAAGCTTCCAAGAGAAAGAAAGAAATCTTGGTTGATAAGCAAGAGAATATTAATAAACTTCGTGGAAAGAAACCAATGGAGGTAACCAGGCAAACTTTTGAAAGGTATACGCCTATGAACAGGTCTCCAGCACAAATTGTAAGTATACATCAAGGTATGTTTCGACCACCTCTATCTATGAGGGATGCGCCAGATGAGATGGTAGAGAAAAGAGCTACGAATCTGTATTGTGATCATCACAAAGATTATGGTCATGGCATGAATGATTGTACCCATCTGAGAATGGAAATTGAAAATTGTACAAGGGAAGGTAGATTTCAAGGTTCAGAGCCTCGACGTGGGAATTGTGGAGAGAATCTAAGGCCAAGGAATTATCGTAGGGATTGGCATCCGTACAGAAGGAATATCAAAATAATGGAGACGGAGTGGATTAAAGACCTCAAGATAAAGGTCAAGAGAGAATGGATGAAAGGCCACAAGAGCAGCCTGCTAGGAATCAGAAGAATAGAATTAGGAATAACTCTCCGATCTATAGGGTGATTAATGTGATAAATGGAAATTTGGGGTAGAGGTCTTCAATTACAGTTATGAAGGCTGACTCGTGCCAATTTTCTACTGGGGAGCAACGTCATAAAAGGTTTCGGCTGAATCAGACATTAACATATTCGAAGGCAATTTCAGTTCCAAATCAAACCTCACATGATGACCCCATGGTGTTCTCAGCCATAGTAGGAAATACGTTGGTCAAGAGGGTTTTTATTGATGATGGAAGTGGTTTTGCCAGTTGCTTTGACTAGCTACACATAGGTCGAGGTATTTTGAAAAAGTGTACCTCGCCCTTGTCTGGTTTCACGAAAATAATTGTTTTCCCTCTGGGAGAGATTACCTTGTCATTATGGATAGCTGATGGAGACAAGTGGGTGATGATAGACTGCAATTTGCCAGTCATCGATTTGTAGTCGCCCTACAATGTGATCCTCGAAAGGTCATGGATGTGCTAAGCTTAAGTTGTATGGTCTCCTTACCATTTGATGATGAAGTTTTCCTTGAATAAAAAGATAGCTGCCATTTGAGGGGATCAGGTGGTAGCTAATAATAGTAATTTGACATCAGTAAGGGAAGCAAGAAGAACGAGAGATGTAGCCTCAGTACAGAGATTGGTCTGGCGGATACGGAGTAGATGCCCATTCAAGATTTGGTCACAGTGGCTATAGAGAAAATAATACCTGAGAAAGTTAAGAAGCAGTTGAGAATTTTGTTGGAAGAATATGGATATGTAATTTCTTAGAGCACCTTCAATCTTACCGGAGTATCTTCGAGGCTGACGCTCCATAGATTGAACATTAAACCTTTGATCAAGCCAATTAAGAAAAAGAGAAGGTGTTCACCTCAAAGAGGGCAGATGCTATTAAAGTGGAGGTTAAGAAGTTTCTCAAAATAGAGGTTATCAAGGAGGTACTTTATCCAGAATGGTTGGCTAACCAATTCATGGTCCCAAAACACGATGGAGCCTGGAAAATGTGAATAAACTTTACGGATTTGAATAGATGTTGCCCTAAAGACAGCTACCATTGCCTCCAATTGATAAATTGGTGGAAGCTATAGCCTGATATTAAGTTTTGGTCTTCTTTGATGCTCATAAAGAGTACCATCAGATTTTGATGGCTGAGGAGGATAAGGATAAAACCTCGTTCATCACGGACGTGGGTACATTTTTTTTACAAGAACATGCCGTCTGGACTCAAGAATGCAGGAGAAACTTATCAACGGCTATTAGACAAAAAAAATTAAAAACAGATTGGCAGAAGTATGGAGATATACGTGGACGACATGGTTGTGAAAAGTAGGAGTCATGATGATTTTTTGGTAGATTTAAAGGAGACAAATGAGGAGCTTCGAGGGGCAAATTTGAAACTAAACCCAGCTAAGTGCGTGATTGGTGTAGGGGCTAGAAATTTTCTTAGATTTATGGTATCTGAGAGGGGTACCGATATTAATCTGGAAAAAGGTCGAGGCTCTAATAAAAAATGAAGAGCCTACAAACGTTGAAGTATGTCCAAAATTTCACTGGGTCTTTGGCATTTTTGAATATATTTCTTTAGAATGGGGTGGAGAAGCATTTAACTTTTTTTTATGTGCTTCAAAGAGAAAAGAAGTTTGAATGGACAGAGAAATGAGAGGAGGCGTTCAAACAGTTGAAGGAACACCTTTGAATATCGCCAACCCTCATGAGGCAGGAAAAAGGCGAGGATTTGTTCTTGTACATTTCTGCCTCACCTCTGGCTATCAGTGCAGTATTAGTGAATGAGAAGGAAAGATAGGAACATCCTATGTTCTTTGTGAGTCGAGCTTTGCTTGGGCCTGAGACGAGGTATACAGCTCTCAAGAGGTTGATCTTGGCATTTGTACATGCAGTACGAAGGTTGTTTCCTCCCTGGGGCATCAGATATTATCTCTCATCAATCATCCTGTTAGATAGATTCTTTTAAAGCCACAGTTTTTGAGAATGATGTTGGAGTAGGTTGTTCAGCTAAGAGAGCATGACATACAATTCCACCGCTAAACAACAATCAAGGGTCAAGCCCTTGCAGATTTTATAGTGGATACAACGGAACCTATTGAGTCGCACTTATGGGAAAGTGGAGCAGGGGTGTTGCTCACTAGTCCCGAGGTCAAGGATTACTCGTATGCGTTGCACTTTGCGTTCAAGTCCACGAACAATGAAGCTGAGTATGAGGCTTTGATTGTAGGACTTCACCTGGCTAAAGAGCTTAAGGTGGAAAATTTTGAGATATTCAGTTATTCCCAGATTGTAGTCCAGCGGGTTAAGGGAGAATATGAGGAAAGTGAGCACAATTTGTAGCGGTATCTAGAGGTAGTGAAGCATTTATTGAATGGTTTTCGAACATACACCCTGACACAGGTTCCAAGAGAGAAAAATCATAAAGTAGACTCTTTAAGTAACCTTGCTTCATTTTATTTAGGAATTCAATCCTAGAAGAAATTACTCATGGAGACCTTGAATAGACGTAGTTTCAAGGAGCAGGTGGTGATGACCCTTGAGGTGGGAGAATATTGGATGACACCTATTATGAATTACCTTCGAAATGGAGTCGTGCCAGAAGATGATAAGGAGGCAAGAAAAATAAGGTTGAGAGCCTCAAGGTATGTATTGCAAGATGGGGTTTTGCATCAAATGGGTCACCTTCAACCATTGCTTCGATGTGTCACTCCTTATGAAGATGATTATTTGATCAGGGAAGTTCACGAAGGTATATGTGGTAGTCACCAAGGTGCAAGATCCTTGGTAAGAAGATTCATTCGAGCTGGATACTACTGGTCTATCATGTTCGATGATGCGAATGAATATATTCAAGCCTGTCATCAATGCCAAAAGCATTCCCCAATTGCTTATATTCCTCAGGAAAAGATGATGAATATTCATAGTTCATGGCCCTTTGATAAGTGAGGAATTGATCTAGTGGAACCTTTTTTGGAGGCCACAGGATGGTTCATATGTATTATTGTGGCCATTGATTATTTCACAGAGTGGGTTGAAGCAGAGCTGCAGACAAATACGAAAGGGAAGACTGTAATTGCATTCTGTTGGAAGAATATCATCTGCCATTTTGGAATTCAGAAGACAATAACGAACAATGTGATGCAGTTTGCTCAAGACCCTTTCAAGATGTGGTGTGAAGAATACAAGATTCAGCAGAAGGTAACAGATGTATATCATCCCCAAGCAAACGACCAAGTTGAGGTAACCAATCGAACAATTGTGAATGACATTCGTGAAACACTTGAGGGGTTGAGGGGAACTGGATATGTGAATTACCAAGTGTTTTGTGGGCTTATAGAACAGTTGAATCTTCTGCCACCGGAGAAACACCATATATCTTGGTTTATGATTCTGAAGTCGTAATTCCTGCAGAGATAGGGGTACCAAGCCCAAGGCTGATAGGAGTTTCTAAATGAGAGGTTAATGATGATAATCATTATATAGATCTCGATATGGTGGAGCAAAAACTAGAATTGGCGTCCCTACATGAGGCTAAGGTGAAGAAGAAAGTCAAACGCTATCACGATCGAAGGGTTAGAAAGGTCAGTTTAACCCAGGAGATCTTGTAATGAACAAAAATGAGAAGTGTCAACGTGAGCCTGAAGGAAAGTTAACTACAAATTGGAAAAGACCTTACAAGGTCATAGAAGCATACCTAAGAGGCAGCTATACTCTCGAAACAATAGATGGTGATCAGGTCCAAGGCTATGTAATATTGTCAACCTGCAAAAGTATCATCAGCTCTGATGGAGATTCAAAGAAGAAGTCGTCGGCTAGGGCTTGGATTAATTATTCAAGCTTGTCGATTAACTGAAGACATTGTGAAGAACACTATACTCTTTTTCCCACTGAGTTTTTTAATGAGCTAGTGTGATGATTGTAACATTATTTTATTTCAGTCCAATAACTCGGCCATGTGGGATTTTGAAGAGTTAATATTTTCGCACCCGGTCCATTAGGGTTTTTGAAAATTGCCTTTTATTCTGATTAAAATTAGATTTGGTAAGATTAGATAAGGTAATATTTTTCTAGTCTAATTCTAAGACATGATCGGCAGAATTGTAGTATTTTTAGAAGTTCTAGTTAGATATGGTTTTAGCTTCCTAAAGCTTTCATAAATAGATTCAGATTCCAATTGTAATTAGGGTTTGTATGGCCTAAATTCTCCCTATAAATAGAGGGGATGGCCGATGGTTTTAAGGAATCTTTTATCAATCATATATTCAAAGTTTTGAGTTATTCTCATTGTTTCAGTGTTGCTTAATCTTGCGGGTTAATTAAGTTTCAATATCCTTTGTGAGCTAATTCTACGGGCTAGTTAGTGAGCGAAGAACCCTTGTGATCTAAACCTGCGGGCTATTTAGAGAACGGGTCAAAATTGAGTGTACCTTGCTGGCTAGACGCTTAGTTTTGTGCGGCACAAGTAGGTTGGGCGAAATCCCCAATTTTGTCAAAGACCCGATATTCCGCAATCCAGAGTCTTCGTAAGGAGATTCATATCAAGCTCAGAATGAGTGAGGTTTGGATTCAGGGTTGGAAGCCGTTATATTATAGGTTTAAGTCTTGTACGCTACGAGCTGCATTTCTCGTAATTGATGTCTCAACTTTGTATGCTATGCGTGCATCTAATAGTCTTAAGGTGTATGCTATGTGTTGCACTCCTTAAATTGATCTCAACTTCGTATGCTATGTATTGTGATGGATGAAAATAAGTTGTGTGCTACGTGCTGCACTTTTTTTATTAATTCCAGTTTCATATGCTATGTTGCAACTGATGAAAATAAGTTGTACGCTATGCGCTGCACTTTTTATATTGATATCTTTGCTTCGTATACCATGTGCTGCAGATGATAGAAATGAATATGTATGCCATGCTCTCCATTCGAGTTATCATTGTTTCAATATAGCACGCGAGATGCTGCCTACAAGTTTAGGATAAAGGAAAAATGCTACTAACTATGCTCCATGGTTGGATAGTAGAATTCAAAAGAGATAAACCTTGATATTCTTAAGACTCTAGGAGTAAATGAAACTAAAAATTAAAATTATATATTATACATTACTACATCGAAATATACAAAGTCAGTTCGAGGTCTAAAAGCTCCAGGGAACTAATTTCCTAACTTTTCTTCTAATTTCTCTATATTAATGCCAGCTGCACGTCCAAAGTCGCGCTCTTGCTCTTTTTCATGGTGCTCGAAAGGGTCTATTATGGTTTTTGAACAAGAACGTTTAGGTTTAAGACCTATTTGGTCTTCATCTTCCAGATTGCTCAATTGAAGATCGTCGGTCTTGGGATATTTTCTTTTACAACCAGAAGTCCTTTTCTTTCTTGTATTAGATGTTTGAGCCTTCAAAGATTCAGGGCTTCTGATGTTCTTTTTAACCTTTAAGTGCTAGATGACGAACTTCTTAATCCTCTTGTTCGAGGGTGTACTTGAGGAAAATCTTTTAACCATTCTAATATGGCCTCAATTGCTTCCATTTCACAAGCAGTCCCCTCAGTATACACTTTGTGATTAATAATCCAATTGACAGCTGCCTTAACCAGATTCAGAAATGTTAGCGATAAGCCTTGGATTGATAACACCATGGTACAGTCCATGGGCGCAAAAACTCTAAGCATATACTTTCAAAGTAGAATGTAACTTCTTGTTTTCTGCTTCAAGTCGAGAGGTTTTGGCAACTACGTACTTGACCGGGGAGTAATATCCATCCACGTCCTTGGTCTTTTTGGCTAAGGCCTCGTTCAACCTACTATTATCGTTTAGAACCATTTCTTAGTGCTGCACTACCTACCCAACTTGAGCCTTGAATTATAAGTCTTGGTTCGACTGAGATCGAGGTGAGCCAGAACCTTAACCTGTTAACATCTACAAAACATTGAGTAAGAGACCCGAACTGGAAAATTATTTGATGGACAATATCGTGATAACTTCTCTCACCAAGATCGCAGTTATCAACTACTGCGAGGGGAACGACCCCATTATACTTCCTTGCCTCGAGGTCCCTTATAAGATCCTAAAATGCAGGATGTTTACCAATTCTCCATGAATCCAATTCTACATTTTTCCCATATATCTGTTAAAATCCTTTGTAGTGAGGGATGACTGCTATTGCGCCAATAATCTAGTTATTTCTTCCACGCAGCCATATCCAACATCATCGGGCTCCCTCATGTGTTACCCAATTCTATTTTGGTTTTGGAGAATTCTCAACAAGCATTATGAAATTCTTTCTTCAGTGAATTGCACTATGAAGACAAAAGGATAGTAAAAATTAAAAGGAGAGGAAATAGGCAACACACTTCTTCATAAATAATAAAGAGTACACGAGGAGGCATGAAGGAAAATTCTACATTTTTACCCTACCCTAGAATCATCTCCCTCAACGTTATCCTTGTTAACTACATCCTTAGCTACTTGATTCCCACCCCCTGCAGTGGCAATTTTTTTGGTACCATCGCCTCGAGAGAGCACGAACCTTTTTGGATGTATGGAACCGCCCGAAAGACTTCAGGAAGTCCAAAAAGGCAAAGCTCAAACCCCCATCCTTGATCGATTCCTCCCATTTCTTATCTAGATTTTGGATGGAATCAGGCTTGAGGAAAGATTCCAAAAATTAGATTTTCTCGTCAGAAAGGAAAAGAGTTAGCTTGGGTAGAAGATCTTCGTTAATCAGGGAGTTACACCCAATAATTTTTGCAATCTCAAGGAGATTAAGGAAAATATTGTACAAATCCTGTCTCTTCAGCAACTTGTCCTTAAAAGCCTCAAGCGGGAGGGATTGAGCAACCTTTAAAACTTGTTCCAGGGTATCCTTCTTGAGGGAAATCCTCCTATTCTCAGCCTCGAGGTCTGTATTCTTTTTCTTAGCTGCTTTGAGCTCCTCCTTCAGCTTCGTTATCCCTAAACCATTTCACTGGACTTCCAGATGAAGTTTGGTCTGGTTCATATCCAGCACTTGAAGGAAGGAGGAGAAAGAGGAAACTTGTGAAGAGAACGAGGAAACTTGTTCATTGATCTTTTGAGCTTCCAGGTTAAAATGTTGAGTTACCTGAAAAGTAATGGAACAATTTTTAAATAATAATAATAATAATAAGCATAAGTAGAATAGAATAAATCGTGGGAGTATAGAACCTTGGGATTCTCAGCTAAAGTTCCCAGAACTGTTTCCTCTAAGATGGGAATATTAGAGGTGATCGAAAGAACATGAGATAGGTGAGCTTGGAAGCTTTTATCATGTTCTCCCTTCTTCAAACGCTCCATCAAGGAAAGTTCTTATGAAGGAGGCCTTTTAGGCTTTTCTTTAGCCACTTGTGTGGTCTTATCCTCCGTGAGGGTATTGGGTACAACCTGAGAGGGTTGTTGACATTCCCAGCAGTACGTCTATCTCATTTCTTCAAGTTTAAAGCTAAACCGAGACCCACTAAAAAGAAAAATGGTGAAGGATTAAAAATGTAAAATAAAGAAAGTATGACAAGTAATAAATTCTATTGTTAAAACACCTTCCAAGATTTTCGAGGGTCGGGAGTTTTCATAAATTGTTTCAAGAGAGGGTTCTCGAGTGAGCTGTTCAGGAAGTGGCTGATGTCTATCTCCCTCCTTAGTAAGCCTTTTTTGTTTCTTAATCCCTTCAGAGCCACGTTCAAGGACCAAGCGTTGTAGTTTCGCCAACCTCTTACTCTCTAGGTTTTGGTATACGTACTTGTTATAAATCCTAGGCAACCAGACAAAACCGCCAATGGTCGTGTCTATATTAAGAAAAATGTTGTAGCTGATAGACGTGGCCAAAATATGTCTCTTGTCATCCTTCATATTACTAGGGCAGATGTATTTCTTTCCTTTTGAGGTTTTGACCATCACGTTCTGATTCCACTGGGGAACTTTATACCTCGTGCAGTCGAAGGTAAGCCCTTTTTTCCCACCCTTCCACCCGACCAAATTGGAAGGAAGGGTGAAAGCCTTCTGCTTCCTCTACCTACTGGCAAATGTAATAATATTTTACTTCGACTTACCATTGTGTGTCACACTGTACAGTGAGTGAAGTTGCTTATACTTGGGCTTGATTTCAAGTTCATCACATCTCGTCATAAACATCATGATGGTCACTATTACGTTTGAATGAAATTGTGTTGGACTGACTTGGAACTTCTGAAGAAGCTTTGAGAATAGTGAGGCAAAGGGGAAACAGAGCCCCGATCGAAGGTGCTTGGTATAGATGACTGACCTTCTAACTGGTGGGTTCTTAGGAGACTCCTCTAACTCCAAAGGTTGTAGATTGACATGGGGAGTAATTCTTTGACCAGAAGGAATCATGGATAAAAGTTTTGAGACTGAATCCGACCCTTCAATAGCAGGGGGCTCAATACAGGATGTTTCCTCCTCCTAAAATTTGGGGGTAGAGGTTTTCAGAGGTCCTCACTTTAGGGAAATTTTCTTATTCTTAGAGGATACCTTCGATGAGTTTCCTCTCTCATGTACTGGAACCTGAAGTTCTATTTCCCCCGTAATGGGTGACTTCCTTACTAATGGTTTTCCTTTACCAGTAGGCCAAATAAAGGGAAGTTCCTCAAGATTATTCTCTCGATAGAGAGGCATATCGATGATTGGAAATCCGCCAGGATAATGGTCCGTAGCGCCAATCTCGTCGATTTCTATAGCGGAATCCCCATAAGAATTCTCTGATCCTCCGGATTGAGAGGCAGAATTTACCCGCTTATGTGAACTACTCTTATCTCCTTCCATCAAATTCTCATCGATCTACCCCCCCCCCTCTCATTAGATCTCTCACCAAAAATAGGACTACTAGTAGCCATTATAGATAAAATGGGGGAGAAGAAGGCGGAAAAAAAACCAAGACTTGCTTGTTGATGAAAAGAAAATGATGAATATGATGGCAGAGTGAGAGAGATTAGTGCACTGCAAATATTCTATTCAAATAACCTGCAAATAAAATGATGAGAAGTTGAACAAAGGGGCAGTTTCTTTAAAACGGAGGCTATATAATGATTATCTTGGGAAACTGAAGAGTTTGAAAAGACGTGAGAATCTTTTCACATATTTCCTAGAAGAAACCGACACTCACGTGCCATTTTCCGCAATTGGTTGAAATGTGCATCCTTTCAAATTTTGTAAAGGATTAGAATAAGAAAACTTAACACCACATCAAAGCTCAAGGATATTCTCGACATTATTCGATGTATTGTTCGAACGTTCTAGGATTTGAGTCTCGAATCATGGTTTTGAGTCTTCGTAGTCTCGAGAGGATCATTAGTTTGCTGGGGGCTTTTGATGGTGGATTGACCCAGAAAGCCCAAAAGGACTTGTTGGGCCTATTCTAGCCCAATAAATGCATAAGAAACTGTCAAACCTGATGACCGTATTTATTGGTAATTAAGAGGTAGAGTTGAAGATAAATACTACTAGGGTTACTCAGTATAAATACAAGGTACGCATACATTTTAATTTATTATTCTACTTTATACTATATTTATACGGTTTGCTGATTTGAGCATCAGAGAGTTCCCTCTGAGACTTCTCAGGGCTTATTTCTTTGCAAGAGTTTTTCCCAAAAATTTTCGGGACTTGTTTCTTTGCATATCACGACAAAGGGACTTGACGGTGCTATTTAATCGGTTTCGAGACGCATCAATATCCTTATTTTGTGTTATTCTTAATTGATTAACTATATATTACTCTCTCTGTCCCAGTTCAACCTGCACATTTTTTAGTCAACTATTTCAAGACACATTTGACCATAAATTTTAACCAGTATATAGATACAAATATCGTTATGTGAGATATCATTGGATTCCTTGCATGATGTATATTCTAAACATCAAATTTAATACACTATTATTATACATAAATAAAGTTATCGTTGGTCAAACATAGTATGAGAAAGTTGACAAAAAGGTATGCAGCTTGAACTGGGACGGAGGGAGTAGCATTTTATATACTACTACAACTTATATCTAAAATTATAAAACTCATACCTGAACTAAGAAATTGGAGGCTATATAAAGATATAGGCTGGGGAGCCAAATAACCCCATCGCCAACGGCTGGTTTTAAAAAAGGAAAAGTGTAAAAATAACCCTATTAAATTAAAAAAAAAGTGTATATATAACCCTGTAAAATTTAAAAATGTGAAACTAACCTCAAGGTTTTGTAAAATATTGCAATAATACTCATTTTGCTCAATTTCGGCGTTGATTCAATGAAGTCACCGGTTGACCAAACACAAAAAGAAAAAATGCGCTGCGGGCGAGCGTTATCGCCTTTTGGTCCAAAAACAAAAATAAAAAATTACCATGTACACAAAATTACAATAGTAATGACAATTCTACCCTCCAAACTTCTTTTTAAAACACACCATGACCACCACCTGCCACTACTCCGCAGCCGCCATGCCTCCGACAACCACCTCTGGCCACCGACCACCGTAACTGCCGCCGCCGTGCTGACCACCGAGCGCAAGAATTCCAAGATTTCTTCCCGATGCATTCAACTGATTGTTCTTCTTTATAAGGCTAATTAAGATCGAAAAAACTTCAAAATCATCACAAAGAGAAGCAAAGCAAACCTGTAATTCACGCTGATCACAAGCACTGTGATACTGATAAATCACTGAATTCACTGGTAGAAAAAATCAAATACATGATATTCA
>JAULKK010155663.1:0-16624 GCA_032355705.1 Rubia peregrina | reverse complement strand
AGGTTGTTATCTAACTCTTCATATTCCATATTGAAGACTAGTATTAATCTTTAGGTTGTTATCTAACTCTTCATATTTTGTAATCCTCTATAAATAGTGTTCTCTCAATAACATTCTAAATCAAGAGAAATATCTTCTATCAGTAAGGCTCTGTTCTCTGGGGTTTATTTGAATTGAATTGAATTGAACTAAAAATAGTAATAGTAATAATATGACTAAATAAGCTACATTTCATCAAATTAATTTTATGCTAACCTAAACTGAATTAAAATAAATAAAACTAAGTTGAATTGAAATTAACATGGCTTAATACCTAAAACTTAGTATAAATTTTAAGCATTCATATCAAAGAGATTAATAATTAATTTTTGAATTAACGATGCAAATTTAAGAATGTGTAGCTTTGGACTAATTAGTGATTCGAGTCCAGTTGGGGACTGATGATGATGTCCGAGATGACAAAAATCTTTGCAGAATGTGTTCATTCTGGGGTGGATTACAGTAATATCTCAACATATTCACACTTAAGCGATTATCCATCTTAATCTTGCCGTTATGTTTGACTCCTCTGTGGAGTATTTATTCATCCATGCAAATTAACAGTTGAAGGTCCGTTATGTTTGACTTCCCCGGTATTTATTCGCAGGAGAAGGTCCCTCAACGATTTTAGTACTCCCTCCGTTCAGCTAACTATGACACACTTTTTATCCTATTTTTCAAAGCATATTTGACCATCAATAACTTTTGATACGTATGTTAATATTATGTAAAATTTTAATGTTTGAAATGTACTTGCTACGTATAGTCCAACGATACCTTACATGATAATATTACTACTTATATATTACATGAAATTTATGGTCAAACATGACTTGAGAAAGTTGGCTGAAAAGTGTGTCAATCTTAACTGAACGGAGGGAGTGTGAATATTCTCTCTGTTCCAACCAATTCTACACATAATCGTTTTTAAGTAAAGATATGAAACTTTGATAATATATTTGAATAGATATATGAACAATAATTGTATCGTAAGAGAGATAGCTAAATATCAATTTGTGTGTTCCGTTATTGTCCGTAGTTACACATATTTACAGACAAACATGTTTATTGGATACCGTAAATTATTTTTTGCACAAATGGCTGGGACGGAGGGAGTAATATATTTAAACAAAAATATGGTATTTTAAAATTTAAAATTATATCTTATATCATGTTTTTATAGAATTAAATATATTTTATTTATAATAATTAAAATACTATATTTCAATTAAATGTATAGTAATTGTTTTTAAAATTTATAAAGATGCATTGTATTTTTAAAATTTTAGTCCATGACCAATGCCTAAATTCATATTAGTAAGTCAAGTTTTTTTTAAACAAATAGTAGGGTCCTTCTCATTAAAATATAGAAATGGTTTACAATTTTGGTGATAAACTAGTACTAATGCTAGTCTATCTTTTATTACAATTGCTACACTATTAAACTATTGAAAAATATAACTAGATGAGAAAAAACCTATCTATTACAAGGTGGGATAAAATCTCACATGGATGACTCACACAGTTTGAGTGGGGTGACCTCCCACTTGACTTCCACACCAACATGGTGTATCAGAGCTTGCTCCACGCCAACCTGACGTATAGAGACTTACATACCATCATTTATTAGGGAGGTAGAACCCGAGTTGTGTCTGGTCAATCAAACACAACACCCTGATTGCCTTGGTGGCTAACTACATTACTACCAAACTTAAATCTATGTAAAGACGCACCATATCTGGGAGACCAGAGACGTAACAGGCCAACCCAACCTAACCAAACCCGTCCCGGCCTGACCCGACTCTACCCCACCCCACCTCACCCAACCCTACCCTACTCTATTCGGACGGATTTGAGTGTGTCATCTCCGGCGGCTTTCCGGCTGCCTTGTGTCTCACCCATCCATTTTGTTCGTGCGACAAGTTGAGTCTGTCGCCAGTCTGGCTGAGATTCTTCTCCGTCTGGCAGCATCCAAGCGTTGCCGCTATGTCTCCATCGTCCAGCCATCTTCTCTTGGAAGTCATCGTTGACTTCTTCTTCGCTTGTTGATATGGGCACTCATGAACTCATTCTCCGATTTCTGATCCGATTGATCATCTATATGTCGATCAATTTCAGTTAAACAATTAAAGTTACTAAAAAGGAAAGACAAACTACAACTATGATGGGGGAGGGGTCGTCAGACCGCGGGATCTAGTGGCGGAGGCGGCCCTGAGACAAGGATAGAGGATAAGGTTGGGAGAGGATAAGGTTGGGAGGAAAAAAGGAGCAGGCTTCGTAAGTCAAGTCTTTGTGCTGTATGAATGAATGCAAGGTTGGCAGTGTACTCTAGCTTTGGTACCCATCAATTCATAATGGAAAAAAAAAACCTGAAATTAATACTTTAGAATATAATTATGCTACAATAAGTATCTGGCGTTTATGATGAATTATCCCACGTGCTTTGCGTTTTTTATGTGCGTGTGTCTTCTAGAAACCAACTTAACCAACCATGCATGACCCCTCGTTTTATAATTAAAAAAATGTAAAGTGCTTTTATAATGCTATATACTTGGCATAAAGGTTAATATAACATTTTGATAACTTAAAGAGCATATATAACCCTAGCTAGTTGATATAAGTGTCAATATAATCATTTTCGACATCTGAAGGGCGGATTCGATGGAAAAATTAACTTTACCCTTTTACAAATGTGCTGATATAACCCTAAAAAGTTTGAGAATGTGCTGATATAGTCCTATAAGTTTTAAGAATGTGCTAATATAACCCTATCGGTGGTCCAATGGTGGTCCGGCGAACTCTAAGGGTAAATTTGTCAACTAAAATTCAAATTTTAATGCTAAGGGTATTTTGGACATTTTACATACAGTCAATGCCGAAAAATGGAAATCAATGCCGGAAATGTGTTATATTGACACTTACATTAACTAGTTAAAAGTTATTTTTACATTAAAAAAATATCTGAGAGTTATATTGACACTTATATCAAATATATATGGTTATATTGACACTCTACCCTTAAAAAAGGAAATAGAAAGGTGTACTCAGGTGAAGTGGTTCATGTTTTTCATGTAAACACGTTCTGCTCAACTTCCATTACATTCTGAAAATTCTGCATTAGAATGGGCATTATTGTTCAAGCCTATGATTACAGGCTAATTCAGTATTAAATAAGATTGCCAAGTCAACTATTAGAACCATTGTTTCACCATTAAATTCCCTCTTTTGAAATACTCCCTCCGTTACAAGATTATTGATATATTTATTTTTTCACGTTCTTCTATTATCATATTTGATCATCGATATCTCTAGCTACATACAATACTTTTACATAAAAAAATCATATTTAGAAAATACGGAGTAGACGTTAAGACGAATTTAACAAGATCTCACATGATATTTTTATTATAAATATATAAATTGATATTTATGGTCAAAGTTTATGAATTTTAACTTTGAAAAAACAAATCGACCAATAATCTTGGGACGAAGGGAGTACAATCTATGGGCTTTGAAATTAAAGATATGCTTGGAAATGAATTAGGCCTAGTTTAAACTGTCACCATCATACAACGTATACTCCCTCTGTTTCTTTAACAGTGGCACACTAGGTGTAGGTGCTTGGATTTAGGAGAAGAAAATGAGTGGACAAAACTGAATGTAGAATGTAAAAGGTAGAATGAGTGGATGAAATTGAAGGAATCTTATCAAAAATGGAAAGTGTGCCAATATAAAATAAATAACCCAAAAAGAAAAGTGTGTCATTGTTAAAGAAACGGAGGGAATACTCCAATTGAACTCGTTGGAAAGAAAAAGAAAAATTACCTCCTCTGCCAATAATCTGTATAAAAATTGATTTCCTCCTCCGCCGCATAAAGTTGCACAATAATTACATCGAGTCTGTAACAGTTCTTAACAAAATTCTTGAAAATTTTCATATACCGCTTAAAAAGATAAATTCATCTAAAAAATGCAGGACCATATAGCTTGATCTCATGCACCAAATTAACAATCAAATGAACCATTATATCAAATATTAATGGGGGAAAATACATCTCCATCCAACATAAAACTTAAACAATCATCGCTTGCAACCGGTCAAGTTTAGCACTAATGGTTTTGGAACGAATACTCTTGAAGAACAAAGAAACCTTTCTAATGCACAATCTTAACTGGGATGGCAATGACGACCTTATGACAGTGGCATTCAATTCTTGCATAAAGTTTTGGAAGTCATGTGATTTCATACGATCAACTTCAAGAAATAAATCTTTCAATTAAGGTAGTCGGAAAAAAATAGAGAATTTTTTTCTAACTTTCTTCACATGCTGATTTTAAACTTCCTCGTTCCAAAATTGTTGGGAAATTCCCTAAATCTTTCAAAAACATCAACACCTGATAATGGTAAAGGTGGTCCTCTTATCTCCATTTCTATGTTGAACCACTTCTTCGCCGACGCCACGAGTGCCCCTCGTAACTAATTCGCCTATGGCCTTGATGAACAGTTTTACATCTGTGCTTCAATTTACAAAAAAGATGTTAGGACAGGCCAAGTGCTATTTGATCGAATACCCAGAAAAACTCCAGTATGCAGGGAGTCATTTATGGTACAAAACAACAAGACAGTTAGAAAAAAATCTTCTGCACTACCATCGTACGTGTGAGCACCTTTGTTGAACGCCAACAAATCATCAACTAGAGGAGCAAGGTATATACTCCCTATGTCCCTCTATAACTGTCTCATATCTTCTTTTTTCACTATTCATTAATAATTTTATTATTTTAATATCTTAAATTATGTATAACAATAAATTATAAAAATTAGATATTCTAAAAATATAAGTTACGATGAATCTAGCCATATATCATACGATGATTTTTACATTTGTACGTTTATAGATTTTTTTTTCCAATGCAAATTGTATCAACTTTACTGATAAATAGTGAATTAAGACACAAATAGAAGGACATAGGGAGTATGCTAAAGGTCCCATACTTTATGTTTTACTCTCTTTCTAGTAGTTTGTTGCATGTTATGCATCTTTACTCTACTTTAGTAGTTGTCTTGTCTTTACATTTATAACTTAGAAAAACCAACCAAAAACCCCTCCTCTTTACATGCTTTTATGTATCTATGTATATGTATATCTATTCTAGTATCCACCTTATATGTGTAAACCCTTAGGAAAATCCCTCTTTCTTGTGGACGACCCGATTTGCCACTATCTACTTAGTTATAGTTATGAAGCACTTTAGGGCTTATAAATTGTAATTTTGAGAGGTACAACGACGACCTCCTCCCATGTAGGCCTTCCATAGGAGATGCTTGGAACTCTGTTTATTTTGGTTGTAACTGTACCAAACTTAATGAAATATTATGTCCTTATCTTAAATTCATTGTACTATACAAATTTAATTAGTGCAAAATTATTGTGTGTCGTTTTACTTTTTTTTCATAGTGTGCGTACAAATATTTAATAGCAAAAAAATGGAATGGCATATTATAGCATGGCAATGAGGAAACAAGGGAAGCAGGGAATGATGACCACTTGTCCAAAATCAGTTACAAACTCATAACTACAATCAGAGGAAGTTACGAATGCGTAACACTACTCGTCCTTTCAACAGACATGATCCATAAAGGTTTAAGTCGGAACCATATTCGTATCACGTTTCTGAGTCTGGAACCTAACACATTATAAGTTATTTTTGCACAATCATCTTCAATTGTACACAATTAAAGGTGTTTATTCAGTGAACCACCTTTGATTCATATAAATGGAAGGTGGTTCTTTCAAAATCGCCTTCCAAAGAACTGGAACCTCCTTTGATTTTTTTTGGCTCCCAGAAACACCAGGTTCTAGGCTCTGAACCCTCCTCAGAAGGCAGTTCCTGGGAAATTTAGTGAAACCGCCTTTGAACTCCGCCTTTAATAGGTCATTATCCACTAGTGCTAATTCTCTCTCAACACTCTCTAGCGAAGCAACCATAAGTCGCTCAAAATTGAATTCCAAATTAGAAATTCCATGAGCTTCGATAACTGATGGTATCACATCGGCAACCTCATATCCACCATACCAATTTGATGACATAGTGTTAGGAGTTTTTGTTGTAGGATTATAAAATAAGTAATAAAGGGTGGATGCGGATTTATAAACAATGGAACATTTGGGTAGGAGATTACCTCTTCATTTTTTGTGTCATTCTTCTATCGTTAGTTGGACTTCCCAGGCTTCAACTTCTTTGACATTTTTATCAACCTACAATCCACAACTATTTGGATAGGTATAATTTCTGACTGGTCATATGTGGACACTTCATGTGGCTTTTCATTCATTGTCACTTCAAGTGGAAACTCAATTGGAACCCCCCTTCTGTTGCTGGTCATTATTAACCAAAATTTGTGGCACCTCAATGGTAGCTAATTTAGTGATAATCTGAAACCAAAAGATGCTAGCTTAATTTTTTCAAATTCCATAACAAAATGTTGATATGCCCCAGAACATAACATAAAAAGTGCATACATGCCACTAACATTACTACACAAGTGCATATATAACCCTCATGGTATAAATAATGTGATTAATTGACCCTACATGTCTAACAAAAGTGCCATATTCATGTTCGAGTTACCTGGGAAGTCTAATCCAGAATCTCCAGTTGCACAACAGGCTCTCTACCTAGTGGCTCTCCAGCCAGTGCTGTCTTCTGCACCCGTGTATACCTCGATGAATACACTTACTTGTACTATAACCAAAATAGAGGTGGAATTTCCTAGAATGTAAATCATTCTTCCCCTGTCTTCCTCTCTTCCTTTTCTTTTTAGCCTCTATCTCAGTTGTGACTTGAAATTTTTTAGCTTCAATTTGTTGTTGGTCAAGCATTGATTCAACGTTGTCGACCTGCAAAGATTATACATAATATTTTTCAGATTACTTGTCACATAACAATAACACAAATCATTTACATAGAAATGATTTGGGTAGCTTACATTTCCTCCCAAATCTACTAACACTTCCACATCCTCCATAGTGGGTTGTACTTCATGTATATTGGTATTCTAAATTAACATTGAATCGAAATGGTTGATTACGTAATCAGTCCTGAAATATAGTACATGTCATAAATTGACAATAATTTACCTTTCGTAGCCTTTTTTTTCTCTGTTGCCTCTACTTCAGTTATGACTTGAACATTTTTAGAATGACTTTGTTGTTGGTCACAGATTAATTCAACGTCATTGACTTGCACCTGCACATAATATACTTAATATTTTTTTGATTATTTGGCACAACACTATATGCCAAAATAATTTACCTTCCTTACACTACAAGAAACATAATCTTTTACCCCGATTCAATAAGACTTTTTACCTTGGTTTTTAGTCCCAAAAAGACCAAGGTAATACTGGCATAGTAAAAGGTAAACTTTTTACCTCGTTTAAGAACCGAAGTAAAAAATATTTTTTACCTTAGTTTTGGACCGACGTCGGTAAATATTGTGGCTGACGTCAGTCTTAGAAATAAGGTAGATTATGGGAGACCATTGCTGCAACTTCGTTCAGGCCAACATCGGTCTGAATGAGAATGACGTCGCAAATGTTTGTAACCAACATTGTGCGTCGGGGCTAGTCATATTGTGTGCCTACTGACGTGGAACTATGACCAATATGCCATCAATTTGAAAGGCCGATTTCGCACACGTTATGCCAATTTTAATACTTACAATGTCAGTAAGATGTCATCGCTAAACCGGTGTGTGCGACATCACTTGTTCATCGAGGAGACGTCAATTCTCATACAATATTATAATATATTATATTTTATGACACAAATAATCTTTTGTCACTATCTGTTACGTGTTATTATATTTGATAACTAAAGAAATGGTAAAACGTCATACAAAAATAAATTGTTATTCAGTTAATGCGGAATGGAATCACATTATAACACCCACAGAACTATCACATATATTTCAAAGATATGTTACAAATTATTAATATACATAAGGTTGATGTGAAATTTAAATATTATTAGTATTGAACCTCTATTATCTACGTTGTACGACATTAACATCGTCAGGGCAACTAGTGAAATGACAAGTCCTTCCATCTACATGCTGAAAGTCCATCGATAACTCTCGTTGTCCTATTACAACCAATCAACAATTTTTTTGTTAGAATTGAGCAGTCCCCAAATGAAATACAAGTAATGTAATCACATGTAGACAACATTGATATCAATCTAAAAAATGTAACTAATCTTATTTAGTGCGATATCGCATACAAGGGAGATTGATGTCGCACCGGTCGACGTATAGACCAACGTCAGACAATTATAATATTCCAAGCATATCTTTGAATGTGAGACTTCGGTCATTGTTTGGTATCATATCGAGAGCCGATTGACTAAGACCAACATCGCACATTCAAAGTGTGTTCTTACAAAAATGTAATTATTATCCACAATCAGCCCTAATTTAAGCCTTTTTCCTCACTACTTTCAAACATGGCATTATTTTGACAACAAACCATATACACTATGTAACATGTGACACAATTATCATACTTCATGAATATATTCAATATTTATACCAAGAAAAAAAACATATACAAAATCACTAATAAAATTGCAAGATGAACATGGAATGGATGGAAAACTACCTCAATTGATTTGTACTCAGAGATGTTTCATCCTCTAATACTTGTTGATGTTTGAGAGAAGCAATTTGATTGGGCACTTGAATTATTGTAATGGTGTGAATGGGGAGAATCTCGGGAGTTGGGATTGGAGGAAGTATTTTGGAAATTTGAAATGAGTATAGTTAGTGATTAAAATTTATATGAAATTGGGTTGGGGGGAAATTTTAGCTCAAATTTTTGGTTTCCGCTTAAATTTTCAAGGAAACCAGCGTCGGTTGCAAGTCGGTTACAGTTTCGTTCAAGCAAGGTTCTTGCGACATCACATACATAGGCCATAGTGTAATTTCCAAAAAGTGTTGTCAAGTACTCCCTTTGCAGATCCCGTGCCCTCTAGTGACTCATTAATGACCAAATTGGAATAACATGGTCGTGAAAATGTGAATTACATAAGGGTATCTCCAATTTTGCATTTTGACCTCTTCCACTTTCTTGAAGGGACCTATTACAAAAGGTTAAAAGTTCGCTGGTTGCGCCAAAATTGATTATGATCATCCTAGAAGGGATCTTTTACATCCCAGTTGAAATTATAATCTCCAAGAGTGATAAAGAAACTGACCTGATCCTAGGGAAACTTCCCCAACTTCTTCTGATTAACCCTTATATACTTCTAAGTAATCATCTACAATTTACTCTAGACCATGTACTAGCGCTATTTAGAAATTGATGGACGGAATTATATTATATTTTTATTTCATAAAAACCCAAAAATATGTAATTTTGTGAGATTATATGTGGTGGAAATTACCGTTCTGATAACGCTCATTGTAAGGGTATTAATGGAATACTAATAAAAATGAGGGACGTGTCCCCCTTAGACAGTATGCATAATGTCCATTTCAAACATTTGTCCTTGTGTTTGGGGGCAGAGTTCTGAAGAGTATGGAACATTCAAGGAAGTTTGGGCCATAGTGTAATTTTTGAAAAGTGTCGTAAAATACTCCATGTGAAGATTTTGGGCTCTTTCATTGACTCGTTCATGCCTAAATCGGAACAACATGGTCGTAAAAATGTAAATTATGCAAGGGTATTTCCAATTTTTCATTTTGACTTCTCCTACTTTCTTGGAGGGATTTAAGTGTAAAAAGTAAAAAGTTGACCGGTTGCGCCAAAATTGATTCCAATCGAACTGGACATTAATAAAGTTCATGGATATTTTAAAATTTCAATTAGTAGTTTCTTATATACCATTAAATGTTATGAATGTTGATTATATTCTCTTTGGTCAAACATGGGCTCATTTGTCCATTGACAACTCTCTCTCTCTCTGTGTCCTGTTACAACAAATCTACGACAAACATTGTTTATGTTAGAAATGGGCATTTCCCAAATTAAATATTCACAATATATTCGTACGTAGATGACAATAATTTGGAAAAAAATAACTCATCTGCACTGGTGCGACGTCGACCGTTCTGGACTTTGTTGTCGCAAAGGCTGACGTATGATGACCGACATCAAACATTCATAGTATTTTCATGAAAAAATAATGTTTTTGCTTAGAATTAATGCTAATCTATGACCAATAATTCTCATTAATTGTACATGAAATTTTTTCTGCAAAATCTACACTAGCCAGTAGATAACATGTAGCACAACCATGAAAATATGTAACATTTCTTAGACATGTGAGGCGTCGGTCCTTTTTTAAACATTTTGCGTATCCCGATAAAATGAGACCGACGTTGCACCTTCAAAGTATAACACACAAACACTATACACTAGATAACGTGTACCACAATCATCACATTTTCGAAAAATATTCAATCTTTGTTCCATAAAAAATAACGATTTCAAATTCACTAATAAAATTTCAAAATGAACAAGGAATGGATGGAAACGGCCTTAATTAATTTGTACTCGGAAATGGTCCATCCTCTGATACTTTTCGATGTTTGAAATGAGCAATTTGATTTAGCAATTGAATTGTTGTAATGGTGTGGATGGAAAGAATTTTGTGAGTGTGTTTTGGTGGGAGTGTTTTGGAGATGTGAAACGAATATTGTTGCTGAATAGGGTTTGGGGGAAATGTTTTCTCATTTTTGGTTCCCGCTAATTTTTTTTAGGGTAACCGATGTTGGTAGCAGGTCAGTTCAAGTTTCGCTTACAGCAATGGTCTTGCTTTGTTGTATGTATTGGCCATAGCATAATTTCTTAAAAGTGTCGTCAAGTACTTCCTGTGAAGTTCTTAGGCCCGTCTATTGTCCCGTTGATGTCCAAATCGGAACAACATGGTCGTAACAATGTGAATTACATAGGTGTATATCCAATTTTGCATTCTGACTTATCGCACTTTCTTGGCTGGACCTAAGTGCAAAAGGTAAAAGGTTCACCGATTGCGCAAATATCAATTTTGATCATCCCGGGAGAGACCTTTTCCATCCCCTGTCATACTTATAATCCCCGAGAATGATAAAGAAACTTTCTTGGTCCCATAGAGACGTCCACAAGTTCTTCTGATTAACCTTTATTACTTATAAATAATCATCTAAGATTTACTTTAGACCATCACTTTTCCAAAATTGATGGACACAACTTTATCATCTTTTTATTTAATAAAAAACCGAGAATATCTAATTCTGTGTGATTCTATATGATGAAAATGATTGTTCTCATAAGGCCCATCGTAAGGGAACTAGTGGAATACTAATAAAAAATGATCACACACTACCTCCCCGTGCATCCCTCTTAGATGATACACATAATATCCACAACAAAGATATGTCCTTATGTTCGAGTGCGGAGTTCTGAAGTGTAGGGTACATTCAAGGAAGTTTGGACTATAGTGTAATTTTTGAAAATTGTCGGTAAATACTCCTTGTGAAGATTTTGTGCCATTCCATTGACCCGTTGATGCCCAAATCGAAACAACATGGTCGTGCTAATGTGAATGCATAGGTATATCTCCAATTTTGTATTCCGACATCTCCCACTTTCTTGGAGGGACCTAAGTGTAAAAAGTAAAAAGTTCACATATTGCACCAAAATCAATTTTGGTCGAATCGGATGTTAATAAAGTTCCACGATTATATTTAAATTTCATTTATTATTTTCTAAAATACTATTAACTTTTATGAAAGTGACTTTTATTCTTTTTGGTCAAACGCAAACACATTTGCTATACTAGTGTGATGAATTTATTAGTCCCATATTCAAGTTAGCCAATGTCAGTCATAGTTTGACCCATTGTTGGCTAGGCCAATAACATGTGCGATGTTGCTGACGTAGAGGTGGAATTTAAAAGGGTTCAAAACGACATCATTCTAAAACGTTTATATACATAGAGCCCACCTCAAAGTCTGTTCAAACTTTCAACTTCCAAGTTTCCCTTATATTCTACCAGTTCCCCATCCCTTCATCTATTCTTCCAACTCCTTATTTTGAGTTTTTTCATGAAATTGTTGTATCTATGGTGTTTGAATGTGTTTTTAGTATGTTTTTGTTTTTCTAGTTCATATGGATTAGTTATAGTGTGAACTTTCCTTATATTTCAACCTAGGTACTATGTTTTGCTATGTTTTTGGATGATTTTGTGTCATTTTCTATTTTCTAAGCTCGAATTTTGCTTGGGTTTTGCGGTTTTGGTTGCTTAAATAGGGGTTAAATGTTACGTTGGTCGCCTATCGATTGAGATTCATTCATGCCAATGGTCAACCGACATCGCTTAATCATAAACATACTGGTAATATTTTTTGAATGAGAAGTCACACATGTGGTGGTCTACCTATAAATCTTAGCGACAACTTACAGACCTTGCATATATGCTTCTTCAATCATACTATTTTCTTTAAAATTTTAAATGAGAACTCAGTTATCTGTCGGTAGCTATTTTGGGTCTAAATGAGTGATGCTCGACGCAGCTCATACAAGTTGGCCATGAAACTATTTAGAACCGACATAGATGTGTGATGCATGACCGACGTCGCACTCTTCAAGTATCAAGGTTTTTTTGCCCTAATTTTTTCTTATAAAATTCAAAAGTAATGGCTTGTGAAGGATCCTTCAGTTGCCCTTTTTTCCTGGTCAACGATTTAGTTTGCGTATATATAAATCTATATAGAAGCTAAATTTATTTTATTTGGCTAGTTATATATATTCACAATTGATGACATTAAATAAAATATTATTTTTATACAGTTCACCGCACAACGGAGCACCCCAGAGCCCCTAGTATTTGATCTTAATCCATATATGATGTCTCCAGATAACCATTGATTCAGCTACACTCTTAAACAACAAAAATTCAGGACTAACCCCACTTTGTTAAGGCCTAACAAGCTAAACGCATGTAATTATTTGATTTTCAATTAATATTATATGTTTTTAATTGCATATAGGTTTATAGTAATTGTATTTTATTTTAGTTTTGCAATTCAGTACATCCCGATTGACATGGTAGCACTCCTACCAAGTGAGAAACCCCCAGTTCTGCTAAAGTGCTATGGAAGAAAGTGGCGCATGATCTACTTAGGGAACATGAAGACCAAGGCCGTATCACAAATGCATTTCTCCAAGTTCCTTGCTGGAAACCGCCTATGCATTGGGGGACACTTTGTTCTTCGAGTCATAGATGGTAAAGGGGCCATTTCTTATAAGGTCATCATAATCAAAGCTTAAATTTTGATTTTATTACGATCAATGTTTTGTTGGAACAAAAACATTTGTATTCGAATCTATGTACTATGTTTGTAACGATATTTTTATGGTTACTGAATTTTTAATAATTTAAGTACCACATTTGAACAATAATTGACTGTATAAGCGATTCGATGTGTGCATGATTGTGAAAACCATTTTCAAATGTGCCATTCAAAACCATTTTCTACACTTATTTTTTAACACAAAATTAAATTGTACTTATGTATTGAAAAATTACTTTTGTAGACCAAATTCAATCATTTTCAAACAAGTTTAAATTCTAAAAGTTTTTAAAGTGTAACATAATACTGACGTCAGTCGTCCATCGCATCTCAGGTCGGTAAAAATCGCATAGGATGTGAAGTCAGCCATTCTTACATATTAACATATGCAACATCAAACGCCATTCGGTAATAGCATTTACTTTTATTTTACAACATTTTACTTCGGTTAAAAAATATCCTAGGTAAAAAATCTATCATTTACCACAGTTAATTTTTACGGAGGTAAAAAACTTTTTACTTTGAAAAAAAACTGAGCTAAAAGAAATTTTTACCTCGGATATTTTCCCTAACCGAGGTAAAAACGTGAAGTAAAAGGTGTTGTTTCTTGTAGTGCATGTTTCAGAAAGTAGAATATTGACCTAATAAACCTGGTCCTCACAGATGGTGCCACAGATGTGATATAGTCTTCTAGAACTATAGCGGTAACTCTGTGTGGCATGGTCATTTGCTTGTTGCTCCTGCTAAAGAGTCATGGATTAGATTCGAGATTGTCCTCCGATGCTTAAGTTAGTTTTTTTTTGTAGTCAATACATGCTTGTTGTTACTTACCTTGACACTTTCATGTTTCCTCTACTTATAGGTTATGTTTCTCCATATTCATGGTATTTCATGCCCATGTTGGGCATGCCTGCGAGTGCCACCTTGGCAGTCGTAATGGGCTATGATCTCTAGGTCGCAGCTATCATGATCAGCGTATTTCATAGGTTGTCTATTTGATTAGTACAATGTGGTGATGCCCTTAGTTCACTGTTGTAGGAACCTCGCTCGTTCATCATTCCATAGTAATTTCCTTTATTATACCACATGCAATGATAGAGTTTGTTCAACTATATTCAAGGTGGGAGATCTAGTCTTATTCAAAAATGAAGCCAATCTAGTCAAAAAGATGGGAAAACTTGCCCCACCGGGCAAGGCCCATATAAAAATGATAGAGGCATTCGAGTCCATCGACTACTCATTTTCCCGGATGGACGAGAAACCTATTCCAAATACGTTGAACATAAACTAACCTTAGGAAATACCACGTGTAAACCTAGGTTTCCAATATTGACGTATTGTATACAGGTCTCGATATCATCGTCAACCAAGCTTTCAAGATTCTAGACACGATATGATCGTGGATGTACATATATGGAATGTACCTAAATGTATGTGTTAACCAATGCATTTGACATGTTTGTTATTATGTTTTTGATGGTTGATTGCTAGTTCTAGTTGGGTTTACATTATAAAGGGTTTAGATGATCGTTGTTGATTTTCTTATCTAAATCCCTAGTTTTGTGGACTTAATTGGATCTAATGGACACTATGTCCTCACGAGCGCCTAGATCTTCTTTTGTGAGCTTATTGGTAGGTTGCTCGTGAGCACTTCGACGTAGTTTGTAGAAGGCCATCCGCAAGGGTGGTAATAGATAGTATAAGGCCATCTGAAAGGGTGGTAGAAGACTAAAAGCAACGAGTCAAAATGTGGTAGAAGATAGAAGGGTCGAAGAAGGAAGATAATAGAGCGGAGGAAATGAGATCCGAGAATTGTGTAGAGTTCTGGGAACGATCCAAGAAGAATCAGCGTCCAAAGATGGCATTGTTAGATTTATCTTCTCGAGAACTATAAAATCAACTACAAGAACTCTCAAAACGGATCAGCAGTTCATCTGCAGTGGTGCAGACAAGTTGAAACAAAGAGAAGTTTGGCCAGCCTCATGCTAGGCCTCTCAAGCACGAGGCCTAAGGCCCAACACGAGGCAACCTCGTGCCATACCCCCTCCAGCTCAAGGAAGCCTCGTGTCAAACCCCCTCCAACATGAGGCTAACTCGAGAAACCCACCAGCCACCCCAAACCTTTGTGGCTAGGTATAGACACAGACCATACCCTTTTACACAGCCCATTTTTTTCAGTCTCAATATTTGAAGACTAGCCACGGGTCTGAAGAACGGCACAGTCGTGCCATTGGTGTGCTCAGAAAATGAATACCAACCAACGATCCGCAAGAATTCACACGCCTGCGCTGTTCAACTGATTAAGAAGTGCTTCCAGCCAACGACCCAAGCAAAATGACGCGAGTGCAAGGTTCAGAATGTTAAAAATGGAGAACCAGTGGATATGCTGGGTCGATCTGCACGGTCCGTGCCAAACATAGCCAGCACAGTCGTGCTGGGCCAAATGTCTTGTGTCAGCCCCAGCCGACACGGTCGTGCCAGGAAATACGGGCCGTGTCGGTCCTCCAGCCGGCACGACCGTTCCCGACTGCACGGCCTGTACCGTTTCGGTTGCTAGGATTTTTGGCCTCATTTTGGGCCTTTTTCTAGGCTTAACTCCCTACTACTATGTATAGGAGCCTTTAGTTTTCTAGGGTTAAACAAGTAGGCATAATGTAGACTTCTAGTTTTTGGTAGGTAGAAAGAAGAGGAGAATTCTCTCTCTCTCTAGAGTTCTTCTTCTCTTTTCTTTTCTTTCCTTTTAGGTTCTTAGATCCATTGTATTTAATTCAATGAATACTGTGGATTAAGTTTTTTCTCATTTTAGACTCCTAAGAGAAGGTAGTGAGAGAAAAGAACTCTTCATTCTCTCTGATTTCTTTTCTTCTCTTTTCTTGTTTTGCCCAAAGGCATTGGATCCAATGAAATATTTGGGTTCAATGCTTAGGAAGTAGTTAATTAACTTGGGATTTATATTTATATTCATGATTTGGTGTTTGTTTTGGGATATTCTATAGATCTACCTATCCTTTTGCGTTTATGGTTATTATGTTGACATGTTCTTCTTGTTCTGATCAATTGCATGATTGTCACACTATGATTGGCACACACAGTAGTCTAATTTCATGTTGGTGCACTTATTGATATCCTCCGGGGAAGGAAGCATAGATGTGCTTGGGGTAAAGATAGTCTGGGACTGTATGTATGTGTGCATGTGGGTCACCGAGTCAACGTTACGATTGACCAAACAATGAGTTAGCAGGAAAAT
>JAULKK010155557.1:0-16624 GCA_032355705.1 Rubia peregrina | reverse complement strand
TAGACCTAGTCTACCTTTTGTACTCTATTTATTCCATTCAGTAATATCAGAATCATTACGGGAAATCATTCTTTCACTTTATATCCCCTGAAGAGGTTATAACAAGTGGAAACGCTCTTTAATGGAAGTTTATCTTTAGCGGGTCGTGATCAAGAAACCAAATGGCCGACTTATCAATTTATCTGGGAAATTATTAGGAGCTCATGTATCCCATGCTGATTTAATCGTATTGTGGGTTAGAGCAATGAACCTATTTGAAGTGGCTCATTTCATACCAAAGAATCCAATGTATGAACATGATTAATTTTAAGTACTCCCTTAGTAAAACAATCACGTTTAAGTAAAATTTGTGTTAGCTGGATAAGTCCCCCCTCAGTAAAACAATCACGTTTTAAACTTTAGGAACCTCTATCGTACTTCATTCACACCATATTCTATTAGGCCTTCAGCCAAAATTCGACTCTCAAATCACTCTTCATTCATTCACCGATATCATGTACTTTTACTCAAAGTTTGTCACAGTAAAAGTCCAATAACTAATATTGCCTGTCAACAATTTCAATTGTATTTATAGAAATAAATATCATTTTTAACTAGCTAGCCCCATAATTTTCTTACAATTATTGGTGGAATCTGGCAAGTGCACGGCAATTAAACGTCAAGATAGGAGGCGGTCTTATTGTTTTTTTAACCATGTATGTGGCCGTGTCGTGCATCAGCGATGATGGATGACTTTTGCAGAACCGCCATCCGTTGGTTACCACAGCTTACTCAAGGATAGGTAAGGTTTAAGTAAGGGAAATTCATTATACAATATTTTATATAGCATATATATAACTAGTAATTATGAGCGAAGTTAAAATGTTTTAGACACATTTTGTAGGTAGTTTTGTAATCAGGAGTTGAGGCGTAGAATTGAAGAAATATAGGGATTTACGAAACATTGAAGAATTAGAATTGAAGAAGAAATAACCAAATCCACAACGGCCGCGACGTTGTACAACGAAGAGGATTTAAAGATAGTAATCACACGATCACGGATTTCATTATCACGATCAAGAAAATTGTCATTATCAGATTAATTAGTTTCTTTGTTTAATTATAGTTAGGTTATATTTGTAAGATATGTTTCCTTAATTATTACTTTTGAGTATTTAACCCTTGTTTTAGACCTAGGTTTTCAACTACCTAACCTTAAGAGATTCGAATTCATTATCATACTTCTATTTTAGAACTAGATTTTGCTCCAAAAGTAATGAACTAAATTGTATATATGACTCGTCCGGTTCGTTCCATTCCATTAAAACCACAAGGTCAGACAATATGCATGGCTCATCCGGGCCAACTTAGTTAACAAAGTATGCCAAGACACCAAAGGAAGAAATGAATAGTGACAACTTCGATAAATTAAAACAATTCGTTCATCCCACAGAGATTCAGGCACAACAACACCACTAACTGGCAAACCGCAAATATAGCAGAGGACACTACCAGCCACGATACTCCATGTCCGTACCATGATCCAAATATTAGAGTAAAATAATTGGATCACGATCACACAGTGAAAGAGCTATAAATAAAGAGAAGGAACCTCTGCAAAAGATAAGTGATGACTACTAAATAGAAAGATGCATTATGAGCCAATCAAGGGACATTTGCAGGTATTTGAAGATGCATGGACTCTCCGTGAGCTAATCTTGAGTACTATCATTATTCAAAAAGAGTTAACCACATCAGTGGCACCTTCTGTGGGGACCTCTTTTTTCTTTTTGAGTTTTGATAGTTTCTAGAGAAAAATATGGAGTTCATGCGGGAGAAGCAGTACATGTACTAAAGAGGCACCAACAATCCTTGGACCTAGGTTCAAGTAGGTGAGGAGTCATCACCGCCTTACCAAAAGCTCGTAGCAAAGGTATGTATGCATGTTACATACTATAAAGTAGATTTTCACTAAGAGCAGGAACGTAGGGCCAATTACTTATAGGCCAAACGGTCACAAATAAGGTTAGGATCACTAATCATATACATAGTTTGTCCCTTAACAAACGAAGCCATAGCACCCCCACCAAGATAGGTCACTGCGTGTCATATAACCCCGTGAAGACATATCATGATAAATGAATAAACTATATAGTGTAGCTAAAATTCTTAATAACATTCCCATAAAGACAATAGCCATAAGATTATCTAACAATTGGCTATCCTCATAAAGGGAGATTTACTCAACTAATTATGAGTAAGTAGATAACCTACATGATACACCCTTAAGAATAACATAAGGAAGCCCAGTTAGTCGTAGGACTACGGTTTAAGTTACACCCTTCAAACCTTCAAATATGACCACTCAACATACTACTAGATCATATCATTACCCCAAAAGTTTCTCCAAGCAAATGAAAATTTTGACAGCAAATGGAAATTTTGACCACATCCAGTAAAAACTCACTTTAGGAAAGATGCAACGAGGAAGATTAGCAACCCAACCAAGCTTATCAAATGCAAGTAAACATAGCAAATATCAAACATAGTACCCATAAAACACAACTAAACTATTAAAAAATCATTGGCTCATAAATTTTTGTGTGTAAACACTCATGAATACTTTATTAGACCAAGAAATTTTGAAAATACAAAAAATAAGGATTACAATAAATTCTTTGCTAAACCTAACAAAATCTTTTAAAGATTACAACCAACTATGTTCGAACTTAATGTATAAAACTATAACTATGCAAAACATCAAAGAAGTCATCATCAAATGTCTTCCTGGCCACTTGAAGACGAACTCTTCTGGAAATATTTATCCATATTAATCTTGAAAAGCCTGAGGAGGGACAAGTCCTAGGACATCCTTTTCGTTAAGTGAGATAGGAGCAAAGGAAAGAATTGGTCAGACATTCTACCAATGCACCTCCTCTATTTCCCACCCGAACCCAGGCACACGAGTATGTGAAAGGGAACCATCTTTCTCATCAAGTATAGCAGACGTGAAGGAAAGTGATAGTTGCCCATTCGCCTACTACATATCCTCAATTTCATAACTCATGCTAGAAATCCTCCTCCACAAGTCTTCCAACTCAGTAGCTCATCTTCTTCCTTTGGATAAAACATTGCAGACGGAATCTATTCATTTGCATCAGCTTCCTTCAGTGCATGAAAGCCTCACACGCATATAAAATAACTCCATTGTCCTTTCACCACAGCCCATGGCTTACTAGGCCTCGCCCCAAGTAATAACAATAGCAATACTGCATAGCCATAAAGAAGTCACTAGAAAAATATACAACATCATAAACAAAAATGTTAAAACATAAATGAAGGTCTTATAGTAAGCACGAAGAATTTTTGGACATCCTTTTAGAGGGGGGAGGTGTAAACCAAACTCGCACCACCATCAACCGGAGTAAAGCTACCACATTTCCCACACATTATGGCTCACTCCTTTCACTTCCAAAGTATGGCATTCTCATGCGACTTTGCTATAAAGCTCTAAATCCATCAAAATGTCAAAAACATACAATACACCTATGAACCAAAAATAACCCAACAACTCAAACACAAGTACACCCTAACTAAACCCAAAATTAACCCATTACCACTCCTTCCTTTAGTGTTCACCTAGACATCGGGACTACATCACTACACAAGAAGACCTGATACATCACGTTCCGATTACCACAACATTATACAACAAAAGTCTTGCTACTAAGACTTCGTTAGCACTCATTACAACACACTATGACATTTACCATACAAAATACAAATAAACCTAATTAATTACAAAGCTCAGCCTCAAGAGAAAATCACCAGCGTTTGTACCAGGATAGTTAAATATATTTTATAGTCTCCCTACTAGGAAGACAGATCACCCTTACTCTTAAAAATTCTAAAGCATATCCTAATTTTGAAGGACGTTGCTAATAAGATGATAATGTGGTTAATTATTCTGAACATGTTTACCCAACGTATCAACCACAACTATTTTTACACGATCCTACCACTAAAGCCTAGACTACTTACCTAGTCTATCAGTCATGGTGATCTCCAAGACCATATCAACTATGCAATCTACCTAATATATCCATATCTTCTTTTTCTTCACCCTGTAAAATTACCTTCAACTTCCAACGCATATGTAGGTATACCTCATTGCGAGTGTCACAAACAGACTCCATCAGTCTCACATGGTTCATGTAATATTATTTAAGATTAATAGTAAGTTCATACTCTACACAACCAAGCTGAAAACTCATCAAATATACTGTTTACAAGTAAGATTCTCGACTCCATTGAAGTCCATCAACATGTTTCTCCACATAGTTACAATAAGACATTTAAACTTCATTAAAAATCCCTGCATCTTCCCCTAAAAGCTCTAGCAATCTCGTCGCGAAGGCTTGAATTTAACTTATGTTGCTCCTTGAGCAACACTTCAAGAGTATTGTGACAATCTTCTAGTTCACGGCTATGGACTTTCTTTATTTCAATATCTCTCTCAATATCTTTATATTTTGTCAACAATTTGACATTGAACTCCCGTTCTTCCCCATATTGGCCATGCCACTCATTAGACATTATTTCAAGTGGCAGCACTCCTTTCTAAGCACCTTAATCCGATCAAACAGATCATCTATACAATCAACTTGTTCGCTATAATATCTATTATCTGAGAAGGTTCACGAGTCTTCTCCACCAAAAGTATTCGTCACTCTTTCTCTCACAATATAATATTTATCAACTCTTGCTTAAGATTTCAATCACATTGTCCTTCTCCATGTATCCTTTCTAATACTCATTCACTTAAACCACACATTCCTCTAACTTCTTCCTTTCAATTTCAAGCCCTCTAAACTTGAGCAATAGTCTTATTTTTCGGTGACCAAGCTCAATCACCCACTCCTTGAGCTTAGAAGGAGTGTTAAGGTCTGAATATAGACGTATACATCTTCTAAATAAAGTACGCCTACAATCACAACCTCTCCAAAGGCGCCCGTAAAAGACGCACAAGACATAATGTCAAACATCGCATCACAAAAACTCTTACCCCAGTTATCTTGAACATTATGTGCATCTCTAAGATGTGAGTAACCCTTCATAAACCCCCAGGTCAACAATTATCATTAATATTGGTAATGGTACCCATCCCGAACGCTCTACAACCAGCCTCGCCACTAACCTTCTGTTCACCAAAAGTATATTTATGTTCAAATTCAATATACTCCCCATTCATGAGAGTCACCACTCCACTATGAATTTACAACCCTTTTGACTATATCCCTAGCAATATCATCGATAATGCTCCAGGAATAAAGGATATTACATGCAACACAAAATCTTTCTGACAAACAGGTACAACTATCATTTACCTAAAGCATTGAAACACAAATAAGAATCAAGAATTAGGCATAAAAACACAATAGGCACACACGATAGTATAAAGCTAATACCTTTAAATAAAATTTTGTATTACAATTATCATCCTAGTACATATTCATCATTAATGGTTTATCAAAGGATAACTGACCAATCTAAGTCTAATCAATATTACTATAAGACGACCCTACCCAATGTTTCATGGTTTAATTCTCTCTTCCTCCTACCCAATGTTTCATGGTTTAATTCTCCTACCCATCAACCTCCTACCCAATGTTTCATGGTTTAATTCTCTCTTCCTCTTCACCATCTTGCATAGACTAGCGATCCCTCGTACCAGAATAAAGCTTCTTGATTGAAGGCGGTGAATTTACCTTCCCTAAATACTGAATTAATAGGAATAAATAGCCATCATCCTCAATCTTCTCTGCATACACCCTATCATTTCTTTTCTTTCTTGAGTGAACCCAAAATAGCAGCCTCGCGAGGAAGGTCATCAACTTTTTGACCTAGATTCTCCACCCTTACATCCAGCATCGCATTACACCACCCCAAGCCCATAGCGTTCGAATAAACTTCTTTGGAAAAAAAAAATCAAAGAACCCATTAGTTTCACAATCTGGTTTATCAAAACACAGGGATGATCTGGATGAGCAAGACGAGGATCCAAGCCAACACAGATTCACCCATTATGATCTTGCTCGAATCTCTTGCCTTGATAGCAACATAATCATTCAAGAACTTTCTTATTGGTGGTAATCTTATGGCCTGCAATAACAGAAGATTGATATCCATTTTTTTTAAATGATACAAAATCTATATTATCTTCTTTTTTCCAATCGAACAGGGAAAGAAGGAAAACTTTTAAATTAAGAATCATGAAAACTCGGCCTTTTACTTAACTCAGCTGGTACCTTGGCTTTACCTTCATTTATGAACTCTGGAAATTCAGGACTTGGGGGTTGTGTGGTGGTTTCCTCACCTTTTTCGTCTGAAACTTGAATTTGATTTCCCCCACAGGCTTCTGTTTATGCAAACTGGACACTCTATCAGTGAGCTCATTTGTCTTTTTTACCACGGATTTCAAAGGCAATGCACCAACTTCCTTCTCAAAATTTTGGTGTTTCTTCTGCATCATGTCAATCAGTATGTCCAGAGTATCATTCAAAGATTTTCCTTTACCACCTCCCGAGGTTAAGGAAACTCTAGGGCTTCTCGCTGCATTGGCATAACATAAGACTGATGAGGCTGATGAGGCTGAGCCCCTGGGTATCTTCACCAAAAATTTGGGTGATCTCTGCATCTTGGGTTGTAAGTGTGGGGATATGGATCTCCCCTTTTCCACCTCTCATTGCAGTTCCCCCATCACATTTTCTTGGACAGATATCTCTCCTATGGTCAGAATTCATTGGTCTAAAATGAAAAAGACATTAATGTTTCTGAGAAGGTTTTCCACATATTGGTCATGCCACTCATTAAAAATTATTTCAAGTGGAAACACTCCTTTCTAAGCATCTTAATCCGATCAAACAGATCATCTATACAACCAACGTGCTTCACTATAATATTTATTTTCTGAGAAGTTTCACGAGTTTTCTCCACCAAAAATATTCAGCACTCTTTCTCTCACTACATAATATTTATGAATTCTTGATTAAGATTTCAATCACATCGTCCTTCTCTATGTATCCTTTATCATAGTCATTCATTTAAACCACATATTCATCAAACGTCTTCTTCCATTCAATTTCAAGCCCTTTAAACTTGAGCAGTAGCCTTCTTATTCGGCAACTAAGCTCAATCACCCACTCCTTGGGCTAAGAAGGAATTTTAAGGGTCTAAATATAGACTTATACATCTTCTAAATAAAGTACCCCAACCTTCACAGCCTTTCAAAAGTCGCCTGCAAAAAAAGTAGTAGACATAATGCCAAACACTGCAGCACAAAAATTCTTACCCCAGTTATCTTAACCCTTATTTGCACCTCTAAGATGCGAGTAACCCTTCCTAAACCCCTCAGATAGATAGTTATCATTAATTTTGGTAATAGTACCCATCTCTAACGCTCTACAACCAACCTCACCACTAACCTTCAGTTCACTATATTTATGTTCTAATTCAATATGTTCCCCTTTCATGAGAATCACCACTCCACTAGGAATTTACAACCCTTTGACTACATCCCCAACAATATTAATTGTCGATAATGCTCCGGGTATAAAGGGTATGGCACTCAACACAAAACCTTCCTGAAAAATAGGTACAATCATTTTCTTAAAGCATTAAAATATAAATAAGAATAAAAAATCAGGCATAAAAACACAATAGTCACACACGATAGTGTAAAGCTCATACCTTTAAATTAAATTTTGTATTACAATTATCATCCTAGTACATCTTCATCACTAATGGTTTATCAAAGGATAACTGACCAAACTAAGTCTAACCAACTTTACTATAAGATGACCTTACACCACAAGAACCCTTAATAGGGGGCTTTCTACCCGCATCCATACGTGCAACTGACTTACTAGTTGTTCAAAGGTAGGTACGTTTCTAGAATCATCAACCTCTTACCCAATGTTCCATGGTTCAATTCCTTCTTCCTCCTCACCATCTTGCTCTGACTAGTGATCTATCATACAAGAATAAAGCTTCTTTATTGAAGGTGGTGACTTTTGCTTCCCTAAATACTGAATTAATAGGAATAAATAGCCATCATCCTCAATCTTCTATGCATACACCCTATCCGTTTTTTTACTTTCTTGAGTGAACCCAAAATAGCAACCTCGCGAGCAAGGTCTTCAACCTTCTGACCCAGATTCTTCATCCTTATACACTGCATCAACCCCAATCCCATAGCGTTCAAATAAACATTCTTTATCAAAATTAAATAACCCATTTGTCTTTGAAATCTGGTTAATCAAAACACAAGGATCATCTGGATGAGCAGGACCAAGATCACAGATGACACAGATTCACCCATTATGATCTTGCTCCAATCTCTTAGCTTTCCTGCAATAAAATCTTTGAAGAACTTTCTTAATTGTTGTAATCTTATTGCCTGCAAGAACAGAAGATTGATATTCATTTTTCTAAATACCAATACAAAATCCATAGTATCTTTTTTTTTCTTTTCCTATCGATGAGGGAATAGAGGAAGAATTTTAATTGAAGGATCATTAAAACTCAACATTTTACTTACCTCAGCCGGTACATTGGATTTACCTTTATGTATGAACTCTGGACGTTCGGAGATGGGGGTTGTGTTGTGGTTTCAACGTCTCTTATGTCCGACACTTAAATGTGATTTTCTTCCATAAGGTTATGTTTGGGCAAACTGCACACTCCGTCAGTGAATTTGTTTGTAATGCATCAACTTCCTTCTAAAATTTTGGTGTTTCTTCTACATCATGTCCATCACTATTTCCAGAGTATCATTCAAAGATTTCCCTTGACCACCTTGTTGGTGTTAAGGAAAAACTAGGGCTTCTCGCTGCATTGGAGAAACATAAGTCTGATGAGGCTGAGCCCCTGGGTATCTTCACCAAAAATTTGGGTGATATCTCTATCTTGGGTTGCAGGTGTGGGGGTATGGATCTTCCTTTTTCTGCCTCTCATTGTAGTTCCCCCATCACATTTGCTTGGACAAATATCTCTCCCATATTCACAATGCATTGCTTTAAAATGAAAAAAAAGATTGCAATGCCCTAATTCATATTAAGTACACATTTTTTGAATATAAATAAAGGGGAAATGAAAAAAGAAGTGAAAAGACAATAATGCCCTAATTCATATCAAGTACACGTTTTTCCCATTTCCCTATTTGTTTTTCTATTCTGGCCGCTAAACCATTTCTTCTACTTTATATTCTCTATTAATATGCATGCCAAAGGCCTTCTCTACCACTGTCCACCCAACCGCTTCAACGCTGTTGTCCGATCAACGCCAGGGTTCCTGGCAAAGTCGTTGGAGGATATAGGAAGCTTCTCAACCGCAGTGTCCCAATGACATTCTTTGTGCGGCAGTAACCCACCTTGTTTTGTGAGTTCCCGATGCTCAAACAGACATAAAAGCCGCTTGACTCCTCAAGGACTCCAAGGTCCGATCAACGGAGAAATTTCTTATTGTTTGCACCGCTGAACTAGTGGCAGAGGGGCAAAACCGCCAGCAATGACTCCTTGTCTGCCCGGGGGATTGGCACATTTGTGAAGCTACGGGAGTTGTCGGATATTGTTGCTGGGATGCTATGGAAGACCTTCATATGGAAGTTCAACCGGAGTGGTGACAGGAGGTGTAGCAGCAGCTCGAATTGTTGGTACGACCCTTTCAGTTATTCTCTTCTCTATTTGACCCGTAGACATAGTGACAAACTGGAAAGAGAGTTTTGGGAGGGATATGTTGATAGTGAAAGTACCGTACGAGTATATAATATAGTGTTCATTGACTGAATACGATAGGTAGATATGTATTGTATAGCTGAATCAATGCAATTAAGGATGCGCATGAGTTTATGACCCGATCCAAACCCATAGGGTCTAGGCCAATTAGTTCGGGTTTGGGTCTAAAACATTTAAACTCATCAAGTTCGAGTCTGGGTCCAAACTTTAAAAAATTAGTATGGGTCTGACTTTAGAATATTAAGACCCAGACCCGACTCATAGACCTATATAACCCTAACTTCATATATAGTTTTACTTTAATCCCTGAAGAATTTTCAGATTCTCTCTGTAGGTTTTTCCCCTTCAATTCAACAAATGGTTTTGGTGTGTTTGTGAAGTGGTTGTTGTCTAGATGTTTTAGGAGGGATCCAATTTTCTTTTGGGGGAAGTGTGTTAATATCTATCATCCTCGAATCTTAGTTATTTTAGGTACCTTTGTGCAATACTTTTATTGCAAGTGGTTAATTTGTAAACATTAGCATTTTATTTTCAGATATCTAATTGGAAGTGATTGTATGGAAAATAACAACAATTTTACCTTTAAAATAGGTTTTGATTGTTCAGTTACTCTGTTTGTTTTATGAATCAATATAGAGTAGTGTTAATTCTCGAGATAAGTTGGTATTTTTTCAGCAATTGATAAATACGTTGTCTTCAATGATTTTTGAAAATATTCAAAAACTACTAATCTGACCCTATATGTTTTTAAAAGTGCTGATATAACTCTAGAAATATAAATTAAGTGTTGATATAAACCTAGAAATTAAAATTAAGTGTTGTTATAACCCTAAAATGTTTATGTTGGAGTTTTAAAGAAAACTAACCAGGAGTATTTTGGTTATTTTGTGATGGTTAATGCCAAATTTTACAGGTCAACGCCAGAAATGACACAAAATGTAGTAACTGCACCATTCATCCAAAAGTTAGGGTAAGATTGATATTTTCTCGTTTTTTGGGATTATATTGGCACGATCCGCAGCCATTGTACACGCACAAGAAGAAGTCTCATACCTTGCACATACTAATTGACAACTTTCTTTTGTCTTGTTCACGATATGCTCCAAGGATCGTACGCTCATTTAGAGAAGGCTCCGGTCTCTCTTTCCTCGTGTTCAATGCACCCACTCGACACAACCATTCCAAGATCATGCAGCCACTACATGAAGACTCTTACCACCTTTACCTCTTGCACAATGTATCCACATAAATATTTGTTACATTAAAAAAAAGTCATGCCACATGTCACTAGGGGAAATGGGCCATTAAAGGCGGTTATATCGGATCAGAGAAGGCAGGTCATGCCTTTGATCATCAACCATTAAAGGTAGTGAACAAAACCTCCTTTAAAAGGCCAGTGGAACTGCCTTTAATTGGTTCTGAACTCAAACCAAGACAGTCTCCATTGGCCCTGGGGTACGTTCCAAACTCGGAACACCCATTAAAGGCCATTCATAACTGCTTGTAAAAGACTGGAAGAACCGCCTTACATAGTTTCCAAACTCGGAACCTAGGCAGTCTCCATAGGCTCTGAAGTAAAGTTCCAAACTCAAAACTTTCTAGGGTTCCACACTCAAAATCTAATTCGGAACCAAATTTTGGTCTTATGGGATGGGGACTTCCCCTGTCGCCCCCTATTCTGGTCCTCCTCTGCAAATTCGTGCACACATTTTTTTATATAAATTTCAGTTATGAGTTTAGAAGTAGAACTAGTTTGGACAATAAGAAAGAGTCGAATTGGCTTACAATTTCCGAACCACACAGAGCTCCAATGGTAAAAAAAAAATACTATTTTAATTCATATTCCCATCTCAAAATAGGCCTCATTCTACAGCTATGACTTTAACACAAAACACGGAAATATTCTAAAAGCTAACAAAAATCTATAGAAAATGCTAAATAAGCAATATTCTCTAGATAGGAATAGAAATCAATACAATTTTATTCCGAACTATCACATCACACTAAAATATACAAATTGATTTACTATACCTAGTTACGGTTCCCAAGAGTTGCTGAGCGGTTGAGAACGAGATGCCTAGCAAAACAATTCATTGCGTTGTTGATGTGTTCTTTTGAATAGGGCCTTGTTGCCTTCGGAAGAAACTGCGAGTTTCAAGATAGTAGCAAATATTATGTTGAGATTGAGACACTATTAATGTTTAATAGAAGCAAATGTATAATTACTTTGTTAATTTCAATTAAATATAACTTTACGCCTTCTATACACTCTATTGCATGCAACATTACATAATTGTCGCACTCACATGTTTGCGCTTATTTCTTGTACTGATTTGAAACAACATATAATTTTTAACGTATAGTAACACATACATAAGTCCCGTTGGAAAAAAGAAGCAATTGTACCGTATTATACCTTAATTTTGACCACTTCAAATTTGATTGCATCACCTTTGCTAGTGTCCTTCATAGCAGACTCCAAAATCATGACAAATGCTTCTCATGGTTGGGAGTGCAATGGATCCATCCAATACACCCATTTCTTTTCCGGAACAATCATGATCCATCGCCAATGTTCCAAAAAAATGATGTTCATAAAATAGCGTATATGATGTTTGTAAACATAATGAAGATCATAACTATAATCTTTTAATGTAGGGTGTGCAAAAATAATTTCTTATCCTTCCTCCAAAGGTTTTTGTGAATGTATTCTATTATCTCTTGGTTTGTACAACCAATTTATTGAGTCATCACCTGACACATGTATCCAACCCATCACTTATGATTATACATAAATTAAGAATTTTTTCACATTAGTTGTAAACAATTTGAATGTAATAAATACATGAATTAAATATGAGTGTGTGTGTGTATATATACATATATTACTCACAAGATGTATACAGGCATTAGCGTCTGATTAACTTGCTCACATTTCAATAGGTCCTCAAAATCACTCTATAGTGCGATAATATCTCGTTTCACACCAAATACGCAATCGTTTCCCAAAAATGTATAAATTGAGTTGCGTTCATATGGTTGAAGCCAATTTTATAACACTCGTACGAAGTGAGGTGAGTCTTTCGGGACTTGTGCTCTTGGAACCGGTTGTATATTCTTGTTTGGTGTTGTTTGGATCGGTTTTTGTGTTCTGTGGACCGGTTTTGGTGTAGTTTGGACCGTTTTAGGTGTTGTTGGCCATGTGATTTTCAAATGCGGATCCTTTATAGGATCGGCATAAATAAGTTGACATGTCAATAAATGAAAAGTTCTATGAGAGGGACCGATATTTGTGTATTCTCTTTCCAGAATTGGAAATGGAGCACCTTTCACCAATGCCTTCTTTAGAGAAACTCTCAACAAACCTTCTGCAATTGGTACGGTGTGATGATGTCTCATTAACTCATCCAAAACTTCATTGGCTAAATGAAATGGTCTACCATCTGTGTCTTGATTAATGTAAAACTCACACACATGTGAACCCTACATCAAACCAATTATATTTGTCAAATATAACACAAAATTTGTATGAACGTTTTGATGAAGTTTATTGTGTACCTTTTTATCACTTACGAGGATGACTTTGTTGAGGTTGTCAGCATTGTCAATAAGAGTTTGAATGATTGTCTCCCAATTAACCTCAACCTCTTTAGGAGAATGGTGTGATCCTCTTGATGACGATGTCCAATCGGGTGTCAAATCATCTAAGTTCTCGGGAACAGTAAGCCTGGCATGTTGGATTAACTTTCGAATGAGAATGTCTTGTTGCTCAATTTGTTTCTTTTACTAAAGCACATGTTTTTACAATATGTGGATCCGTGATGAATGTGGACAGCTATAGTACCGAGTAATTCCAAACACCTCTTAATGGGTCATGAACACACCCACTCCCCTAACATGCCCCGGTGGTCAATTTTTCCTGTAGGCTCAATGAGGATGTCCTGCTTAAACGTGGGTATGAATTTCCCTTCCAATTCATCATTCTTTAATTTCTCCTAAGCATCAAATTATAGGAATATATTAGCACATGTGAACGGGAAATATGTTAGTGAAGTAAAAAAGGAGTTAAAGGGTTTACCACTCATTCCGCAATATATTTTTCGTCCTCCATCTCATACATACCCTTCTTGTTTTGTTGGCCTAGGAGGAATATATCACAACTATCAATATCATCTACATCTATAGGTAGTAACATAGTCCTTTTTTCCCGCTCATCTTGACCTTGATTGCCATTTCAACATCTCTTTCAAGACGTTCTTCCACTAATTTTATTGCCGCCAATCTATACTCCTCATGGATTAATTTATGATGAATTAGATTAAAACCGGCAGTGCGTTGTTTTTCTTTCATTGTACGCTATTTTAGAGACATGTCAACACTAAAAACACCATAATCTAAATACTTTGTAAATTTAACTTTACTTTACTAATGTTAGAATCGTTCTCCAAAGCCTTTCTCCTGTGGATCTCCCAAATCTCAGGTTGAATGTGTGTGTACGTTATCCACAATTGATCACCTTTCTCCGAAGAAAATATGTAGTCCATGGACAAAGTATATTTATATTCCCGCCAACTCTTGCACATCAGGGTCGTTGACTTCTTTCTTAGATATACCATATTTGGGCAATCGATTTTGAAGGGTCTCTATGAGGACTTAGAATGATGGGAGTTAAAATAGGTGAAAGTTAATTTATAGAATAAGAGAAGCGGAAATTAGGTGGCGAAGAAAACTATGGACATGGAGGGTACCTTGCATTCCATCTATATGTTCTTCTTATAGTCTTTCAGTACCTCATGTCAACTATCATTCTTTATGTCTACCCTTGTTCTTCCTATCTTCGCGACCCAACTACACCACTTTGCACACTCTTTGGACAAACAGTTGCCTGACTTGTTGAAAACCAATGTAGTTAACTCTTTTCTAGTCATCCTATGTTTTAGTGTTCTACAATGTGTTTTGTCTATTCCTCTCTCGCCAGAAACATCATCGTCATCTCAACTAAATCCCAACATCTATAGTTGGGTATTTTGTGAACGTGACGCATCATCAGGAGTCATTTTCCTAGGCATTATGGAACCTACATTCACAAATTCCTAAAAAATTCAAGAAACTATCTTCATAAACAATTTTTTTTAGACATGACATTTTAAATTTTTGCACTAGTTCAACGAACAACCCGTACTAGATAAAATAAAAAATATCATAACTCAGATACGACCTAACTCACAATAATTAGGTATTCACTAAATATTCAAGATTTTACTATCAATATAATCAAAATCCCTAAAAAACTCTACCATTAAAGAAACCATTTCTACCCTTAAAAAAATCTAGGGTTTAGAACCACTAACCTTTACATAAAACAAGTGGGAGCTTCATTTTGATCAAATACTGCACACCTACAACTAGAACAGAAAATGAGCTTCTTCCCCCTCAACATTTAGAAAATGAAGTGACAATTTACCAAGATTAGGAGAAAGTAGGTGTATTAATGATGAACACGTACCTTTCATTACTAGATTATGAAACATTGGTTTGAATATGAAGATAAATGGAGTTGAAGGATGGAGAGGTTTTGGTGTCGAAGAAATGGTTGGAAAGAGTAAATCAACTCTTTATTGACAGGAGCTAAGCATCTTACGAACTCGGAAGATGCTCTACACATAAAGAAAAAACCCTCCAAAATCAACCATATCCCTCATTCAAACCCAAATCACATACCCTAAAATTCCTTTAAGCCTTCCGAGAGTAAATCGGCTATTCCCAACCTCCATGCAAATATCAGTTGATTATCAATGGCAAGAGAAGGTTCATCACACATCCCCCACTCTATATTCACTTGCAACAATCTCGGGTATGACAATGTGAAATTTGTTTCTACGAGTGCTCAAAATAGGTATGATCAATTATGTCCTAAATGGATATTATTTGATTGTTATGTGGTTGATTTCAATGAGTATTTACGACTGGGGTTAGCCGATTCCTTAGGAAAGTTTAGCGACCAACATGTAGAGAAGTTTCTCTCGTGTAAAGAATCATCGTATTTTGATTTGACTTGTCAATTAAAGTGAAATCTACATAAGGTTGTGAATGACACTTAATCCACTAGATTGAGGGGGATTGATATTACAATTGATCAATGAACTTTGAATGAAGCCATAGAGTGCCCGTATAGGAACCCATAAAACCTTTACCCAGAAGACTTAGAGGGTCCTTTGAATGATTGTTATCATAAGGAAAAATTGGCTACTACTTTTTGATTACCCATATTTAGACCATATCAAATGTAGTGTGAGGTATTTCCAATGTAACGAGGTAGATTTGGATAAGACGATGACTTTTAATCTTAACCAGTTGACAATTGATCAATGTATTATCTATGAAATGATTGATATATGTTTACTTTGGACCATCAGACATATCATCGAGCCCAACTATACCACCTTGATGATATTCTATTTAATAATGAAGGGTAGGAAAATCAACCCCGGGGCAGCGATGTTTAGGCATATGCTTTGGATTTCCACCTCGATGAGGGTGGTGCGGAGCCTCCCATATGGGAGTTTGATCACCCTTGTATTAAGGAAGATCGAGGGGTTGGAAATTGCCAGTGAAGAACAACCACCAAAGTATTTCAAAAAGACTTACTTCAAAAATAACAGGTGGATATTGGTCGATCATAAATGGTTTCATAACACCTAAAGAGGTGGGGAGCCGAGCAAGAGGCCTAGAGTTGATGAAGGTTAGTGAAATTCATTTATTTCTTATTCGGTATACTGCCATACATATTTATTTGTATGTGTTTAACTTTTGTAGACTTGGAGAAAGCCTAACCCAAAGGTGTAAATTAT
>JAULKK010155451.1:0-16624 GCA_032355705.1 Rubia peregrina | reverse complement strand
TGTAGGAATCAATAATATCCTTAATTAGGATTGGATCACGCGTCCCTTCATGGGCCTCGAGTTGGACTTTAGACGATCCCCTAAGCTCGAAGCTCGCGGGCCTCGAAGAGTCGTGGCCCAGGTATCATCATATATGTGTATATATATGGCTTGTAAAATTTAAACCAAATTAAATTTTCTAACTTGAGATGCATGCATGCATGTTTCAGTTTTAAGTAGAGCTAAGTATTAGGTGTAATTTTAAAGGCAAGTAAGAGTAGAATTTTGATTTTGAGAGTCTCTTCTTGTTTTTCAACAGAGGGAAAATCCAAATGGAACAAAGTCACAGTGGTTGCCATGGACGAAGCCAACAAATCAGTAACGTATCTGATCATTGAAGGAGACCTTCTCAGTTTATACACAACTCTTAGCGCAACTTTCCAGGTGGAAACTGCTCCAGATGGAAAGAACATTGCGACATGGACGCTGGATTATCTGAAGCTTCTTCCGTTCACCCCAGATCCTACTTCATTGATGAACTTGGCTGTGGCCGCCGTCAAGGAGATTGATGCTAAAATATAATCTACAACAAATATTAAAGGAGTAACTTAATCACATGGATTTGGCTCCTGCAAAATAATTAATGTGTTCCACTCTTACTGTTTTAGAGTGGCGAATAAATGCTATGATAATATATATATTTGTATGCCTGGCGCGATAAATTACATGCAATGTTGTGGACTATCAAATAATGTTGTACGTGCTTAATTTTATCGTGATGTTTTTTGAAAAAAAAACTCAAATCTTCAGTAAACGAGACGAGGGTTTACAGGTAAAATAGTTTGACAATTTTGGGAAAATGTTGATTTGTATGGATTGAGTTGAAAAGATTTATAGAGTGGAAAGTACAACAATCTTCCGAACCTAACTCTAGTAGTTACAACAACGTCAAACTAGAATCCCTACAATATGGATACAAGATAGTACAATGACAAAGTCAATATCTTCATACCCTCCCGCAAGCTCATGATCGGGTACGAACGAGAAACTTGGACCTAGACCTAAACAAATGGGTCTTTCGGTCGGGTCTGGGTGAAACCCAATCGGTTCGGGTATGATTCGGTAGATTGTTTTGTGTTCGGGTATCATTCGATAGTTTTGAAAATTATTAGATCGGATCAGGTTTGCTTTAGGTTGTTTCGATTTCAGGTATAAATGTTTTGAATTGGGTTCGGATCAAATTTGTTTTGATTGTTTCAGTTTCAAGTACAATTTGAGTAGACGTTTTTGAATCGGGTTCGGGTCGGGTTCGATTTGAGTCAGTTTTGTTTTGGTACCTTTCGGGTACACCCTCTTTCGGGTCAAGTTTGATCAGATTCCGATATATTCAATTTGGATCTTGATCAGATTAATATAGTAAACATGTCATTATTATGAAAATGAATACTTATTTTAATATATTACTTTTCTAGAAAACTTTTTCGATGAACTAATCTCTTATATATACGTACATAGTATATTTTATGTAGTCAAATTTTTTATGTATACTTTCAATCTTTTAAAATGAAAAAAATGGGGCTGCTGTGAAAAATATGGCATATGTATAAGTATAATGTATAGGCATTATCGCTTAAAGATTATATTATGTACTAAGGAAATATAATAGTTTGTATTTATATGTTTTTTTTATATATTTTTGTTGTTGATCATAACTCATAAAACTCCTAACTTGCAAGACATATTTATATTTGATTTAATTATATAAGTTATTATTTAAAAATATTAAGTCCATGTTTTAATTTGTGAATATACATATATATATATACACACACATGTTAGGTCGTTCGCAATACATTTAAAAAATACTATATTAAAGTTAGATAACAAAAGATTAATAACATTTTAAAATATGTTAATAATATTATTTTATAAATAATTGTTATGATATGTGTTTATTTTTATCTTTCCTTAACAATAATTATGTATGTGCGTATATTTATTTAATAAAATTTAAATTTGAAAAAGTTGATTTTATCTAATTCACTCATTGCAAATGTTTTAAAATAGGTATAGTCTCCTATGAACCCAAGGTTTTATGTGCAATTTTGAAAACCACTTTAGCAGTTGGGGGAATAAAAAAACTCAATATTTTATGTGCAATTAAAAAAACCTTTAGCAGTTGGGGAATAAAAAAATGTTGTTGTGGGGAATTGAATCACTGACCTCTTTAATTTAAGGAAATCATTTTTACCAACAAATACACTAGCTTTTGTTTAATTTTTTCAGAAACAATAAATTCTAATACTTGAAAATGTATAAATTAAATTAGTTCATAAGTTTTAAATTTAAATATGTTAATAATATTATTATATAAATAATTATTATCAGATATATTTTTTTAATCTTTCATTAGTAATAATTATATGTGTTTTTTTTATTTAATCAAACTTTGATTGATAAATTTTTGACAAAGTATATTTATCTAATTCATTCATTGTAAACATTTTATGCAAATACATGATTTTTTTTAAAATTAAGTAAAATATTAATATATTATCAATAAATCCCTTAAGAACTAAATTTACTTTATCTAAACAATTTTGACTGAATTTCTATAGAAATTAAATATTTTACTAATAGTAAATTATAAGCCTTAAATAATAAATAAACTAACTAATTATATTGTATGATTTTTTCTAAATAATTAATAAAATAACTAATAAATATTAAATTTTAATTTTAGCTTATCATTTAAAAATAATAATTTTAAAGTAATAATTTATAATTTTATTTCATTTAATGCATACATTTAAAATATACTCTTAAATAATTTCATCTAATTGTGATATTTATTACACATTTTAAAGTTATGCATTATTGTAATCTTAATAACATAATAATAAACAATATTTTATTTTATTGTTTATAATTGTAATGTTATTGTCAACTTAATATGATCAAGTTAACATTTAAGACAGTAAAAATTATATACACACTATTAAATTATATTCGAGTCTTGTTCGGTCTATGTTAATATTAATTTGAATCTCTTCAAATTTGGGTTACTATCGATTCGATTCCTTTCAAATCGGGTAGTAGTTGGATTTGATCAGGTATCTTTCGGGTACGGGTCCTTTTCGGATTTGGATTTAGGTTCGATTCGTGTGCAGGTCCGTTTTGGATTCGGGTCTTGATTCGATTTGGGTTCAGGTTTTGTTCCGGATTGGGTCCCATCAGGTCTGACAATTTTAGTTTGGGTTCGGTTTGATTGGTAGTTTCATTTTTGGGTTATTGACCGGGTCCCACTATTCAAGTGCTCGTTCAGTTTCAGTTCCGTTATTTAATTTTGGGTTTTCGAGCTCGGTTATATTTTTCCAGGTCTACTTTGACCTCAAGTTTTGAAACCTAGAGGAGCCAAACACTTTGGTGAAGATATCTGCAATTTGATCAACATATTTGACATGTTGAACAATCAGATCACCAGCTTGATCTTGTTCTCGGACAAAGTGGTAGTCAATCTTGAAGTGTTTGGACCTCTGATGAAAGACGGGATTTACCGTGAGAAATGTGGCACTGAGATTATCACAAAGGAGAATGGGAGGACCAGGAGATGGTGCGGCCATTTCTTTGAGGAGCTGTTGGAGCCAAATAAGTTCAGTTGAAGCAAAAGCAATGGCCATGTGCTCAGCCTCCGTACTAGAACGAGTCACCACATCCTGATTGCGAGAAGACCAACTCACCAAGTTACCTCCAAAGTAGATAGAAAATCTGTGTTGAGAGTGGCAGTCCTTAGGGTCGGAAGCCCAGCCAGCGTTAGTGAAACATACAACCCGAGTGTCTCGAGTAGGGTGGAAGAAAAGACCTGCATCAATCGAACCCTTGACATAGCAAAGGATTCATTTTACGGCAGCCCAGTGGTGCTCAAAAGGTTTATGCATGAACTGACAAACCTGATTAACAGAGTATGAAATCTCGGGATGGGTGATGGTAACATACTGGAGGGCACCAACAATGCTGGGATAAAGATGGACATCAGAGAAAGGGTCTCCACCCAAAATGATCCTGGAACCGGGAACATCCAGAGAAGCAATGGGTTTGGCGCCCATCATTTTGCCACGATTAAGGAGGTCCAAAATATAATTCCTTTGGGAGAGCAGAAGACGAGATGAAGTACGATGAATTTCTATTCCCAAAAAAAAAGTTGAAAGCACCCAAGTCCTTCAGAGAGAACACAGAGTTGAGATACGTGACACACTCATCAATGAAGGATAAATTGAAGCCTGTGATAATGAGATCATCTACATAAACAAGAACATAGACCATATCTGAGCTATGATGCTTGATGAAGAAAGATGTATCGGAGATACACTGTTTGAACCCATGTCGAATCAAAGCCTGATTGAGCTTGTGAAACCAAGTCCTAGGAGCTTGCTTGAGATCATAGAGTGACTTTCTAAGCCTGCAAACATAAGATGGCTGAGCAGAAGAGACAAATCCCGGTGCTTGTTCCATGTATACCGTGTCTGCCAAATCGCCATTAAGGAAGACATTATTGATGTCAACCTAACAAAGAGGCCAATTGCGAGTGATTGCAATGCTCAAAACCACCTGAATGGTAGTAGGCTTGACAACCGGGCTGAAAGTATCAAAGTAGTCAACTCATTCCTCCTGATTGTACCCCTTGGCAACTAAACGTGCCTTGTACCGGTCAATAGATCACTTACACTCAACAACATTAGAAGTAGAGGGCGGAGGAACTAGGTCCCAAGTCCCATTAGCAAGTAAGGCATCAAACTCTAATTGCATAGCATGTTGCCAATTGGGGTTCTTTTTTAATTGTAAAAATGTTTTTGGTTTGAAATCAGAGGGATTATAGGTAATGGGGTGCTTGGTAGCAGTGTAGGCTTTAGTCTTAAGTGATTTAGTTGAAGCTCGAGTAACCATACTGTGTTTCGAAGTGCTGGAAGGGTGGAAATATGAGGGAGCCTATTGATATGCAGCGACCGGCGAGGAGACCGGTGGCGAGTAAGGTTCCGCCACCATATGGGAAGGTGGCATGAGGCCATAGGGAGATGACGAAGAAAAAGGTAATGGAAGGACGGGAGCCGGTGGAGTCTGTATAGCCGAGAGGGGAGTCATGGAGGCTTCTTGAAGCTGAAGCAAGGAAAGATCAACACTGGAGGTGGTTTGCGGTCCTGACTGAGAGTTGTGCTTAAGAAAAGGAAAGGAGTAAGAAAAGGAAAGGAGGACTCGTCAAAGACAACATAGCGAGCAATATATGATGAGGTTGGAAAGAAGACATGACGTTGACAAGATCTGAGTTTTAGAAGAGAGGGTCTGAGTATTTTCGGAAGACATTGCTAAACCAAAAAACGCTGAACTGGAGTAGTACGTGAAAGAATTTGATGAGGTGGGAAAGAAGTGGAAGGTGAATAATTATGGTAATTATGAATGAAGTTGGACGCAGGTTTGCTTTGAATAATTCTGGATGGAAGGTGGATAAATCCCGCAGTTCGGTGAAATCACCTATATCTGCGGGACCTTGTCCTGTTCAAAATAAATTCACTAATCAGAAAGATAAAGTACAAATTACACCATACAATAATGCTTATCTATACTAATTACAACTGTAGATTTTGCAAGCTCCCCTTGCTACGGATCCGCCTTGGTCAGACTCCCTCTGCCCTCGAAACTCGTCGATGCTGAATCTCCTCCTCCACAATAATTAAGGTATATGATTATGAACTTGATCAACAATTTAAGATTAGGTTGGAACATAGACTAATGTCTCTAGAGTACTCTCGAAAATATATGAAAACATGTATGCAGATTTTCTTCAATTAACTCCATAAATAGCTCAGCCGAATTGTCTTCTATTTATACCCACGAGCATTTTGGAATTCTCCACCTTTGTCTCCAAAATAGTCCGTTTCCAAATTTTCTTCTGTAACACATCACAATAACTTGAATAAAGATATTTTCTTATCTCATCATATCCCTTAAACAAATTAATATTCTATAAATTCAATTCCTTAAGAATGGGGATTTTCCATAAATCCAATATGTTTCAATCACACGTACAATCATATATTGCGAAATCTTCAATCTTCCCTACTTTAATATCCATGCAATATTCTTCAATCCATTAAACCCTCTTAGCTCCAACTTTCTATATTCCTATTCCATTTTCAATTCTGATTGTAATCAAATCACATGAAACTGAGAATTACCAAATTCAATCCCTTGAAATAAGGAATTAAAATATTTCCATCGAATCAAACCAAATCCCATGTGATAAGGGATAATATCAAATCAATTCCAATTTCCTTAAATCCAATCCAATCACATAAATATATGAATTGATATATTCTTCAATCTCAAGTACGGATGAAATATTTCTACCAAATCAAATTTCCTTTTGCCCCCTATCTTTCCATATTTATGTTTCAACATATACTTTCCATATTTGCATAGTTTTAAAATTTTCCAATTAACTAAATATGGACTTTACAATATCCTCTTTTGGCATTTTATGGACCCAACCACCTTTTGGTACTTCATCACAAGAACTTATGAAAATATAGACATCTTTAAAAACCACTTTGGATGTGGGAACATAGAAACATAGTATCCCCCCCCCTGAATTTTGGAACTCCCTTAACATCTAGGAATAATAAGCATGTTGGAACATCAACCCAACAGAGCCAATAAAGTCATAAAAAAGAAATCCAATATATCTCCCACTTGGGACCATAAACATGCCAAGAAATAGCAACAACTCCCCTTGAAGCCATTAACTGGCTTATGTTCAAGCATATCCATATTAGAACTATCAAGCCTGTTCTGGAGCAGTTTCTAACCGTACCTTTTCTTCTTCCAAACCAAACTTTTCCCTTCTAATAAAGGATGAAATAACACAAGGATAAGGTAGAGAGCTTGTTCCCCGAGAAGAAACAATCTGCTCAACTATTCTTTCTTGGATAAAGAGGCCAAGATTCATAGGAGTCCTAGGGCCAGTGCAATACAGTAACTTGGCCATGTCTCGGGTGAATGCAGTGGTATTTGAAGATGGTATTTAACAATTAATAGCCAATTGGCATAGATAGAAATATCTGGTAGTCAAGCCGGATGCAGTAGCATTCCCTTAAGTGACCACTGATACTGAAATCCTCCAGTGATTTCTGACAGAATCTATTGAACTGTCACAACAAGGTTCTTAACATATACAGTCTCAAAATCCTTAGGGGTAGGTAGTCCAAGCCTTTGATTAATAAGTTTTTCCAAAAAATCTCACTACCTTGCCTTTGGTATAGACTCTGTTGTACTACTCAGAATATGGATCAAAGTTGTCTCCCATTATGTTTGAATAAAGTTCTTGTATAACCTCTTGGTTGTACTCCTTGTAGATTGGGGCAGCAGTCTTGAAACCCAAATAGTACAGGTAGGTTGTAAATCCACACTCCTCATATGCACCCATATCAGTTGTACTCTCAGCTAAAATCCCCCTCTGACACAAAATACCCTATCTCTCCTGACAATCTACATCATAAAAAAATCTCAGAGCATCCTTGGATGAAAGTGCTGCCTTAGTAAAAAATTATCCATATTCAATCTTAATCTTATTCTTATTTGCATCCTATGGTGAATCTGACGCCTTTTCCTTTCTCTTAGATTTCCTCCTAGATGGCCTTGTATTTTCCTCAACAATCTGATCATCTTGTGTTAGAACACCAGGCACTGATGTTGGAACATAACTACTTTCAGTTTCAGGTTCTTGGTGATGTGTTGAAACATGGCTGCTCTCAGTCTCTAGTTCCTACTGTTGTATCGGAAAATGAGAGTCCTCGGCCTCTTCAACCTGCTCTACAAACAATTCTTCCTCTTCTGTTGGAACACGTGAAGCTCCTCCACTAAAATCATAATCCTGATCAGTGTTCCCATGCCACTTTGGAATATAATCAGCTTTAAACTACTCAGGTTCATCAAACTCCAAATCCACAATTTCTCCCCCTGTCTCTGTATCCTGTGTTAGAACATAATCAGCATCATTGGTTTTCAAGTCTTTATCATTCGAAACCAAGATAACAGATGAAGTCATTCTCCTAATCTTCTTTGCCATCTCATGCAAAACTTAACCATTTGAACATAAGAGGTGGATTTCACCACTTCATAATCATCCTCATTATGCCAGTCATAAATTCTTCAGAAGCACGAGTATAGAAGCAAAAACACCTTTTATCTTTTCAAAGATAAATCCATCATTACCTTTTCACCAACTAGCCATCACATCAATCACCATAATGTCTTCAACACCGACTTCCAAGTCGATCGATTCTGTCCTAGTCGGGTTCTCAGTTCAGATCAGAGTTTGATAGTTCTACTAGACCCGTAGCTGGCTAGGGATCTTGCAAACTCGCAATTAAGTGTAAAATGTTAAAAATAAATCATAATTTAGAGTTCATCTCTTGAAAGACGGTTCTTCCATAAATTGTGAAATGATCAAGATTTAAACTGTAAATTAGATAAATAAAGATAAAATTTTTGGGTTGCATTAAACGGGTTATAAACTTAGAACTATAGGACGTTGCATAATAAACCTTAAATGTTGTAACTAAAACCTTTTACCTTACTATTATTCTAATTAAATCACATCTTTTTTTAAGCCCATGAAAAGATGGACTTTTCCAAGACTTTGCCTATAATTTAATCTTAAAAGTATAAAAATGAAAATAATGATGATTTGTCTAACCCGTAGACATTTTGACTGGAGAGACACTCTCATATGATAATAGTGTATCAAAAGTAGAATTGGGTTCGTGTCGTGCTCGTATCGTGCCTTCGTTCTTATATAATTTGAGGCCCCTGTCATGCTCGTGCTTATCATGTTCGTATCGTTTCATGCCATGCTATTAAATAAAAATTTGGCTCGTGACCCGCCCACGTGCTTTGTGTCGTGCCATGCTCGTCCCACATGTTGAATCGTGTCGTGTTAGTCTAATTGAATTAAGTCGCCGAACTAATTTTATCATTTATCTAATGATTTTTTAATAAAAAATAAGTTGAAGTACAGATAAAATAAATATACATTAAAATTACTGATAAAAGGTATTTTAAAAATATTATATTTTATTATAAAAAATTAATTTAAAATTGTTATAAAAATAATATAATTTGAAAATTCTAAATTATAGCTTGAACAACTACAAAATTTAAGTTATTTTATTCATTCTCAATATATCCTAACTAATTACATTGTATAATTAATTAAATTTAATTAAGTTTTTCTTAAAATTCTACATAATATTTTTATAACAGTTCCAACTTATAATTCATTATATTTTATCACGACATACTGCCGTATTTAATGAATAATATATATGAATAAATAACTTAGTTAATTCATTTTTATTTGGAAGTAATGTTATACAATATAGTTATTCTAATATAAATATACAATTAAAAAGTCAATGAAATTATCAATGTGATATATTGAATTTGTGGTTAAGAGAAATGCATAAAAATATTAATATCATGAGTTCAATTCTTATCAACCACATGTTTTTATTAAACCATGCCATTATAAAAAAAAACATAATTCATTATCGACCGGGCATTTCGGGCCGGGTTCATGCCTGTTATGGTCTCAAACGTGTTCGTACCATTTGTGCTTTATATCAAACCGAATCCGTACCATTTGCAGACAACCAGGTCCGATTGCGAACTCTAATGAAAAGGTTTAAATTCACATTATACAGCATTGTATCTAATACTTCCACTAGTTTCTTAACATTGACTCCCAATAAAATGACACAATATTTAAGAAAAGTAAAATGAGTGGTGGAGATTGTATTGGGAGAGTAAAAAATAAATTGAGTGGATGAAAATAACCTAAACTTTGCCAAAAATGGAAGGAACCATTGTTAAAAAATCAATAAAAAAGGAAAATGAACCAATGTTAGAAAACTGGAGGGAGTGTGAAATTACACTTTTCAGATTTTCCTCACAACTTGTCGTTTGCACGCCTATATTTAACCCTTAATACTCTTTATAGCGACCGGCTGAGTGGGTAATAGACTTTCTTTTCCGATAGTAAATGAATTTCATTATGGAAAAGTTTTGGGAAAGATTGCATTTTCATAGGCATATGGAGAAATGATGTTGAATTGAAATTATAAAAAGGTAAAGGTTTTAATTGCAATATCAAAAGTTTATTATTCAACATGCAATAGTTTTATGTTTATAATTCGATTAATACAAGTTCAAAATTATGAAAATACAGTTTTTCAAGAGGCAAACTCTTTTATTACGATCAATTAAAAAACAATAGTCACATTTCCGGATTGGTCCAAACAATAGTTTTTGGACCGCTCGAAAACAGCCCTAAGCAGCAGATAATCAAGATTTTATAAGCCCAAGTCCTTCCATGCGGCCTTAGCTTTCCAGCACCATTTCATTAGCTCCAGAACTAATCAGGAACAACTCAAATCAGATAATTATGCTCCTCAACAATTCTTCTTCTCACTGCATCCATACAAACTGAGTTTTCTCTTCTGTCTTTTCTGTAGCATGATTCTGTACTTCAGGCAGCCCCAACTCTTTCACATTTTTCCTCCCAAAACAGCACTGAGCAAATACATCTCTTGCATTTTCCTATTCTACTCTACATAGGCTACACAATTGTTGAGCATGAATTATGTTAAAGGCCTGTAATCTATCCACTGTGGCTAGCTTTTCCTTTAGCAACATCCACAAAAAGAAGCTGTGATTTGGCAGTATTTTTGGACGCAATATCAGTTTTGTCATAGGATATGTAACCCCTCCTCCTTTCAGTAAACTGTAGACCTCGAATATACTGAACTTTCCTGTACTCTTTTAACACATTTATACAGCTGATCCTTCATTCTGACCTTCAACCTATATAACCACTTCCATATCCACCTGTGTACTTGTTGAGGTTGATGTTTTCAAACGGTTTTCTCTTCAAGTAATAAGCTTGGATCCATCTAATCAGTGGCAGAACTAGACCAAAATGTGAGGAGGGGTGGGAAGGGGCAGGGCAGGGCGGATCCTGGGCGAGGAGGGGCGGGATGTATATTTACCCCTCATTCACCGGAGGTTGGGGGATGGCCGCACCGGCTCCCCCCTAGTTCCGCCATTGCATCTAATCCACGTCAAATCTTTTTTTTTAAAATCCGATATGTCCCATATATGCTTGCACAGTGAAACTTGATTCCATAAAGATGGTGCCTGAAACTCATTCCCCCATCTTTTTTGCTTCTGTACATAGAATCCCAAGAAGCTGGTGCAAAATATCTTTCCTCTGCATTTTTGTTCCATTGAAATGCCTTACACTTCTTTAATATTTCCTTATGTATAGTCTCAGATAGCTTAAAAACACCAGACCAAAATCCCGCTATACTCTGCAACACAATGTTTGTCAAATGTGATTTACCAACATAAGACAGTTTTCATGAATCCCAAGAGTTTGACATTTTACAAATTTTTATCCAACAACACTGCACAAGATACCTTATCCCATCTAAACGTAGAAAGAGGAAGACAGAGATATTTCATGGGAAAAATACCTTTTTAAAACTTGCAGGATTGCTGCCAGTGTGTCCTGCTCAAGATCTTCCATAGCAATCACTGCAAGCCCTTAAATGTTTTGAAACTCAATTAAAACTTCCCTTCTAGAGACTCTTCACTGCTTCATAGAAAATCAGAAAGTCAGTAAATCATCAGCAAATAGCAAACTATGTATGCCAACCCTGATGGAGATTCTAAGACGACTACCACCATAAATGAAAATATTCCACATCTTGATCAAACATGCAAGAGTTATGTTCAGTATCCTCTAAGTGACATAGCTGGAGCAATGACAAGGTCAAGAATGAAGCTTAGGGATGCGATATTGAATGCTTTGATTGATCAACTTAATGACGAATAATTAAAGAAGAAGTCGGCAAGGGCTTGGATTTCTTATTCAAGTTTGTCGATTAACTGAAAACATTATGAAGAACACTATACTCTTTTTCACATTTGGTTTTTTTAGTGAGGTAGTGTGATCATTGTAAACAATATTTTTAATTTAGTTTGGGCTTATTGGACTGAAGAGCTCGGTCATGTGGGCTTTGAAGAGCTGGTTCGAAATTGATAGTCCATTAGGGTTTAGAATATTCAGTTTTATTCTGATTAGAATTAGATTTGGTAAGATTAGATAAGGAGATATTTTTCTAGTCTAACTCTTACCATGCTTGGCCGAGAATTAGAGTTAAGGTAAGAGTAGGATTTGAATTTTGGAATTTTAGTTAGATATGGTTTTAGCTTCCTTAAGCTACCATGAGATTGATTTAGATTCTGATTGTGATTGTGATTAGGGTTTGATGAGCTCGAATTCTTCTCTATTTAAAGTGGAGGTTTTGGCCGAGATTAATACAACTTTTATCAATCAAATATTCAGAATTTTGAGACATTCTCATTATCTTCATTGTTGCTTAAACATGCAGGCTATTTAAGTTTCAATTTCCTTTGTAAGTGTACCATGCGGGCTAGACGCTTATAGAGAAACCTTGTGATCTAAACCTGTGGGCTATTTAGATAACAATTCGGAGTTGGGTATACCCTACGGGCTAGACGCTGCAATTTCGTGCGAGTATGACAGGTTGGGCAAAATTCTTGTTCAACTCAAAGATCTGATATTCCGCAATCCAGAGTCTTCGCAAGGAGATTCATATCACATTTCTTTCTTTTTTTGTTATTTTTTATGGATTTGACATACACTAGCAGAGAAAGGGGTGATTTAAGGCGGTTCTATCTTACCAGAGAAGGCACTTCAGAACCGTCTTTAATGGTTCTGGCTTTGATCAATTTCGATCAAATAAAGTTCCAAAACCACCTTCGTTTGAGGTCTGAAATAGGTTCCGTATTCAGAAATTATTTCTAACCCTCTAAAAAACTGGTTTCCAGCAGCCAAAAACAAAGCCAGATATGAAGCAAAGCCCAAGCAAGCGACGTCTCCACCATCTTCACTAGCACAGTCGATCTCCAGCGACGTCTCCACCCTCTCCAGTCCAACAACGTCAATCTCAAGCGGCATCGAGAACCAGAGCAGGCAGAGGGTGACGACGCGTGAGGTAGAGGGAAGAGGCATCGATCTCCAGTGGCTGGTGGCGTCGATCTCCAGTGTGGACGGTGTCGATCACAAGTCCAACGAGGGCGGAGAACGATTCTTAAGGTGGAGGGCGGCACCATGGGTGGAGGGCGGTGACATGGAGGGTGGGCGTAGGGCGGAGGATGGGCGACGAATGTGGAGGATAGGGTTTAGGGTGGGGGAGATGTGTTGGAAAAAGAGGTGTGTGAGTGGAGTGAAAAAGTTAGAAAAAATATGAATGTAGAAAATGTGGTGTTAACCCTATTATTATGGGTTTTATATTGGGCAAGAAGACATTCCATTAAAGGTGGTTCTACAATTAGAACTGCCTTTAAAACAAAAGAGTGATATGGGATATAACTTTCAAACTCGGAAGTGCTTTCGACTCTTCATTAAAGGCAGTTTTACAAGTAGAACCGTCTTTAATTGAAATCAATTAAAGGCGTTTAATTGATTTCGAGCCGTCTTTAATATGAAAAAGGTGACATGGAAGGGAGTTCCGAACTCGAAACCTTTTTCGGCTTTAATCAAGCCTTCTCCACTAGTGATATTTTCTTTTTATGACAATATTCCTTTAATTTCATCCACCCATTTTACTTTTCCCTTTCTAAATTCAATTTCATCCACTCATTTCATTCACCTAAATTCAAGCACCTAAAATCATGGTGTCACATCCAAAGAAACAGAGTTACTATGATTTTAGGGTTGTGAGGGCCCCTTTTAAGTCGGGTATGTTTTTGAAACTGTTTTTCCTCTGAAGGAAATGCGTGCATGGAGCTGTTGAAGAAGTCAAGAGCAGAATCAGGGGTTGAGGGGGTGCTGGTGCCTCCTCTAGGATCTGGTGGCCCGAAATTTAGGTCCAGGCGCCACCGGAATCCATGGATTCCGCCCCCTTGAAAAATACCAGAGTCCATCCGGCGATTCGACGAAGAAGACGACCGACTCCCTTTTTTTGTTGCTTCACTAAACAAAACGACGTTGTTTTGTCCTTAGTGAAACGACATTGTTTTAGTAGCCTGGAGGCAAAAAAAAGGAAGGCCTATTGGACGGACCCAATCGGCCCAACCCAAATAAAATACCCTAAATACATTACAAGAGTGGATTTCCCATCCATCTTCAAGTTCCAGCTCCAGTTCCCAATCCCATATGTTTCCAACTCCAGTTTCGACTCCACCGTGCAGTTGTCGTCAAAAAAAATGTACTCTCCTTTTCAGCCCATTGCATGAGGTCCTGGTTCCGCCATTGGAAGAAGTTAAAAATAAGCTATGCCGACTAAAGAGTCATTTTCCTATGTGTGAACTAATAAAAAAAGAGGTCTAGTTTTAAGAAAATGTTCCCTCATTTAGTCATTATGATTAAGACGTAAAGTACTTGATAGTCGGCCCTAAGATAGTGATAATTTTTATTTTCTTAGTGTAATTAGATTTAGTTTGAATCGTATGGGGCCATAATGACTTTGAAAAGTGAATAATTATTTTATTCTTCTCTCATCTGGTTACTGTTGAAATATACTACTCCGTGTCCAATTTCATAGCAAAACCAAATCTCCATGTGTATAAGAAACCATTTGCAAAAGCCATTTGATGATGAAAAAGTGTTGGAGTCAATATTTTATACGTGAATGTGTGTGTGATAGAGATATCAAATTTGAGGACATGCTCCTTTATTTTCATAGTTAAATCTTATTTTTCTATAAGTTATAATTGCATACATAACCTTCAAGTTCATGGAATGTGTCATTTAATTTCTAAAAGTTTTTAATAGTGTCAGACTGATTCTTGAGTTAACAAAATGACGACCAATTTTAAAAATTGACCGGTAATGGGTGTGCAAATCTGGTGGTGCTTTTAGGTAAAAATAGTAGGATGATAATGGTCATCTCGGTTTAGTTTTAGTTAGTAGAATTAATAGAGACACTTTGACCAGTTAATTTAGTTTTAGTCCTATTTAAAATTTAGTTTTAGTCCTATTTAAAATTCAAATCAAACACTTTTGAGTCCGTCTCTTGAAAGACGGTCTTTCCATCTGTCATGGAAAGACCAATGTTTAAAGTGTAAATTAGAAGAAATTAAGATAAAATTTTCGGGTTGCATGAATCGGGTTATAAACTTTATAACTACTACATGTTATATAATAAAACTTTAATATTGTAACTAAAACCTTTTACCTTTTATATTTTCAATTAAACTCCGTCTTTCCATAAGTCTATGGAAAGACCGACTTTCCCAAAACTTTGCCAATTAATAAATCACAGAATCACTAACTGCCATAATTAACATAATATATAAAAATTTAAGTAGCTATAGTCATTAAGATTAAACCCTACCAGCGCAGAAGCCCCCTCTCCTCGTCGCACCTCTTTTTCCTTTTCCCCATCTTCACATTAGGGGAGATTGAAAACAACAGTTTATTTTAATTTATAAATTGATCTTCAATAAGTGTAAGATTTGTCTCCACGGGTTAGTTTTGTTCTTCAACCTGATCGATTAGATCGTTATGTTCATGATGATAACTCGATTTAATGTAAATATCGTGTTCATATGTTAAATTTTTCACACTTTACTTATTCTTACAACTTAATTTTTTATTTATACTTTCATTTTGATCAATGCATTATTTTTTCAACTTTGTTTCGGAAGTTAATGTTGATGTCTCTTTTTATTTACTAATAGCTTTTTGTTTTATGTAAGTTTTGATGTTTCAATAGTGTGAATTATTTTTTAAAATTTGAATATTTATGATTTATTATTTTGACATCAATGTCAAATTTCGATGTGACACTTGATGTTTTAAACTAAATGTGTATTGAAGTATTTTATTTTTGTTTCTTTAGTGTATTGAATTGATATTTATCTATTCAAAATTAATGTGTGTTATAGCATATTATTTTTTGTTTATCTATTATAATTTGATGTGCATTTTAGTATTTTTATCTGATGTTTAACTATTGTAATTTGACCTATATTTTCAGTATTATTATTTGATGTTCAACTATTTTAATTTATATTATTTTTATGTTTGTATTTGATTTATAACAATCTTATTTTCATTTTGATTTTCTTTTTTATATTTGATGTTTAATTATTTTGATTTTGTATTGTTTTTTTACCATTTTGTAGGATTTTTATTTAATTTAAGTTAATTTTTTATATTTATAATTGAAGTTTAATTATTTTAATTTGATGTTGGACTTTTTAGCATTTTATATGATTATAAATAAAATTAACTTAGCTTGATGTTTTATGTTTTATATTTAATATTTAATTATTTTAATTTGAGATTTAAGTTGATGTTTAGTATTTTATTATTGATGTTTAATTATTTTGATTTGATGTTAGATTTTTAACATTTTATATGATTATAAATTAACTTAGCTTGATGTTTTAGGTTTTATATTTAATTATTTTGATTTGAGGTTGGATTTTTTAGCTTTTTAAATTAAATTAAACTCTCGTCGATGAACAACTAATGAAGACGTTTATCGGACTCTGACCA
>JAULKK010155026.1:0-16629 GCA_032355705.1 Rubia peregrina | reverse complement strand
CGTGGGAAGAAAAAAGAAAAGAATAAAGAAGAAGAAGAATAGAGTTGTGTGGGGAATAACAATAATTTCATTATTTTTTTAAAAAATAAATATTTTTCGACCTAAATCTGCAGGAATTCGTGCGTTTGCACTTTCATATACTTTCTAGGGTTACATTAACATTTTCAATTAACAAAAGGTTATATTGACAATTATGTTGAACATTTATACTCCCTCTGGACTAGAATTAGTAGCACACTTTTTTTAAAAAAGTAAAATGAGTGAACGAGATTATATAGGGAGAATAAAAGGTTGATTGAGTGGATGAAATTAATCTTAATTTTGCCAAATAGGGAAGACAAAGTCTTGGGAAAGACCATTTTTCCATAAGCTTATGGAAAGATGGGGTTTAATTGGAATAATAAAAGGTAAAAGGTTTTTGTTGCAATATTAAAAATTTATTATGCAACATGTAGTAGTTATAAAGTTTATAATCCGATTCGTGCAACCCGATAATTTTATCTCCATTTCTTTTAATTTACATTTTAAACCTTGATTTTTCCATGATTCATGAAAAATCATCTTTCAAGAGAATGACTCAATAGGGAATGTGTCAATATTAAAAAACTAAAGGAAAAGGGAAATGATATCAATATTAAAAAATCGGGGAGTATATTAATGTTCTTTACTTCATGAGAAACCAAAAACAGACTTAATTTCCATTACGTACCCACCCCCGCTCCAAATTAGAAAGCCGAAGAACACTTGTTCATACTGTAGTCTGCACCCCCAAAAAAACCCTCTTGATCACTCCGTTGGAAAAATGATTCAACTGTTGTTCGGGTTGATATTTGGTGAAATTGGGGTGATTTTAATCCTGTCATTCAAAACCCCGTTCAGAAAGCTTGTGATTATGGGGATTGATCGAGCGAAACGCGGGCGCGGTCCTCTGATTGTCAAATCTGTTGCGGCAACGATTTTTGTGATCATGGCCTACACGGTTTACACTGTTCAGGAGCTTTATAACCGCCCCAACGAGTCCTTCAGCCCCACCGACCAAGTCCTTCTGGGTTATCAAATTTTGCAGGCTTCTCTTATGGGTAATCGTGTTAGCATCCTCGCTGTTACTGTTTATTAAGGCTTTTATGCTTAGTATTGAAGCTGTGATTTATTTTGCTGGGAAAGGGAGGAACTTTTCCCTGAAGAGTGGGAGATTTTGTGTATGAATGTTTGTTTTCAGATTCTTTGGAATGCCTTGGGGTTCTACAACTTCTTTTTTTAATGATTGCTATGAAGTTTGTGAATTGATGCCCTGTGGTAAGGAGTAAGAAGTGCGAACTAAGGCCCTGTTCTTTTCAGTTGAATTGAATTAGAGTCTAAGTCCAAGCAAACAGGGCCTAAGAAGTATGTGCTTGTTTCCAGGTGGATAGTTACCACCAGCCTACCCCTTGTTGAATAGAAAAGTAAAATTACATAAAGGAACTCTTTATTGAAAGTCCAGTTGTGTGTGATTTGCGCCAATGATTTAAGTTGAAGCTCTCTTCATAAAAGTTGCATTCCCTCCATCCTGTAAAGGCTCCACTTTGTATTTGTAAAAATTTATAAGGAAATAGACTGTTTTATGCGGCGGAGGTAGTATGAGTTTGAATGGATAGAAGGGAAATCATGTTCCCAAGATCTAGTCAATATTGAGTTCTTTACCCTTAATATTGAAGTTTTTTTAGTGCAGTTGGTATTGGAGTGAAAGCTTACTTTACATTGGTTTCTTTGAATGTGACACATCAAAATAAAGGGAGTGAGAATGCTGTTGGAAATCTAGCTGATTCTCTAGTTTCTCAAGTCATGGCTTGAAATAAATTTCGTGCTATTGTGAAACTAATTGGAGATCTCTGTTAATGGATCTGGTCTGGCTTCTTGATAGTAGTGGTTAAGAGCTTGTTGTTGTAGTGGTTCCATTAGTTGTCTAATTATAGGAATTCATGCCTTTCATACCCTTTGGTTTGAGCCAAGTATGGCCTGGGAACTCTCGTTCAGAAGAAAGTTAAGCTGACAAAGTCCTGGTTTGAAGATTGATTCCACAAAATGTGGGTGTTTCATGATGAGAGTTCAGAATACTATGCCTCTTTTTTACCAGTTTTGTATGGTTTTTAAAAAACACATGCATAGATTTTTAGGTAGTTATGGCAGAATTGCTGTGCAGTTGATTAGATGATTTTATTCTTGCATGTTGCATATGAAGTATCTTAATGAGATTTGTTTGGGTCACTCTCTGCATTTTTGAAAGGATTTACAATCCATATTGTGCCGTGTGCAAAATGAAATTTGTTTATGGTGTTTGCTGTATATTTATGTGCTCATGTCAATCAAGGAGTGTGTGCATATCTAAGTGTAGGATTGATGGTAATACTGATGATGACAGAGCATCTGAAGTTGAGAGCTAAAACAATGGTAGCATTAACAATTGGGTTTTTAAGCCAGCCTATTCTCCTGTTATGAATGCCTGTGTACTTCGATTCTTACAGGAATCTCACCTAAAACGAAACTGCAGCTGAGCATCTAGTTTATGCTCAAGGCTCTTCAAGAGATTTCGGTTGTTGGTGTTGGTAAAGTAGTTACATGTCAAAGATATCTGTCTGAGTACCGTTAAGGCTCTAGTAACCGTCTCCTGTGACTGGAAGGTGAAAGATATAGGAATATTTGGTTCATTTTGCATATGGTGAATTATTTGAAAATGCAGTACCTCATGAATCAGAAGGGCATTGAACTGGGAAAGTCAGTTTGAAGATGATGTTTGGCAATTTAATTTTTCGGTTCATGATTCGTATTTGATGCCTTGTATGTGAATTTTAGAGATCATATTTGGGCTCATTAGGATTCATTTCTTCGACATCCTTCTCTTGAATTTGTTTCGCCCAATACAATCTCACCGACACCAATTTGTTTGCAGGGTTCTCTCTATTCCTTGCATTCATGGTGGATAAACTGCACCACTACATGCGGGAGCTTCGTATGCTGAGAAAGACCCAGGATGCTCCTAAGAAACAAAGCTGGGGATCTGGTGAAGGTAAGGCCGGAAATGGACCTGATCCCAATATCTTTAAGGATGAAATTTCATCTATGAGGTCAAAGGTCAGTGTTCTGGAAGCTGAATGTCAGGCAAAGGGAAAAGAGGTAGAAACTGCAAAAGCCGATGAAAAGTCCGTTAAATTGCAATCAGAACATTTACATGTTCAATATGACCGCCTACTGGAAGAGAATCACCACCTCAAGAGCCAATTGCAGAGTTTATCTGATTCTACTGGTAAGAAGAAAATGTAGTTTCCACCTCAGGGAATCAAGTGCTGTATCTATTTATGTCTTTAGGAGCAAGAGATCTTCTTCTGAGGCAGTGCTCTGTTGCAAGTATATGCTTTAATATTTCTAATCCTAGGTTCAAGTCTCATGATGTTTACGTTTAGCAATAGTACTTAAGAGTTGTCAATCTCTAATCTGAATCGAGAATCCGACTCGGATTGATCTGATCAAATTCTGGAACTTGATTCTAACTCGAGAGATATCTACCCGTACCCGACTTGAAACTCGATTCAGACGTGAGAAATATCAACCCGAACCTGACATGATGTAATTTAACCTAAGACCCAAATATGACTTGAAAATCTACACACAAATAGGGATGATTATGGGTCGGGTATGGGTTGGGTCTAATATGACCCAGACCCGACCCTAAGAAAATTTAGACCTGACCTAGACCCGTAAGGTCTGAAAATTTCAGACCACGTACCCAAACCCGATGGGTCTAAATGAGTGTTGGGTCCAAAACGGGTCCTAAATGAGTCTAATATTCTCTTTTGTTTTCTTCACTAAATAAAATATATATTATCTTAAATGCAAATAATTGAAGTTCAATATGTATTAATATTATTTTTCAAGATAACAAAATATACAATACATATTATTTGTTGAATTTGAAATAAAAACACAAAGTGAATATGAAAGTAATTAGAAATTTGGGTAAAATTATATATAGTTAGGCTTATATGGGTCTACGGGTTGGGTCTGGGTCTTAGTATTTTAGATTCAGACCCATATCTAAAAATCTAGATCCATACCCGGACTTAGACCCGATGGATCTAAAAAATTTGGACTCATACCCGACCCAATGGGTCTAGACCCTGTGGGTCTGGGTTGGGTCCTAGACCCATGATCATCCCTATCCCCAAACCTAACTTGAACCCAAACCTGTAAATAACCCAAACCTGTAAATAATTCGAACCTGATTCAACCCAATAAATCAGCTATATAATCCTACACGTAATCAACCTAAACCAACATAGTTATAAAAAGTCAACTTTCATTTAATATGAAAGCAACTCAACTTAATTATGTGTGAAATTAATAATTTATTTAGACAAACTTATGAGAATAAAGTAGGAATTTTATTTTTTTACAAATCTAAGATATGATTACGTAAATTCAACTCATAACAAATACGAATACACAAGATTAACTTAACAAGTATGTTTCAACTTATAAATCTAATTATTAATAGCCGAATAAAGAGAAATGTCTAATTAGAATTGTGATTTTGAATAAGTAATAATAGAAACTCAACAAAATATTGAAAGAAGTAAAAGTTACAAATTACAACGAAACAAAAATCGATAAATAAGGCAATTATAACAATAATATGACAAAGTTTTGTATAAGACTGTTTTATAGCGAGATCATGGATTAATGTGCAATTTAATGAAATTTAATTAGATATGAGTTTTCAAATATAACTAAAGAAAGTTTGGGAGAGTAAGGAGGGATATGAGTGTAAATACCATACTTTGGGTGTGCTGGAATAATTAAAGAATTAATAATTTTGGATCATGAGAATCTCGTGGATCAATAATTTGGGTTGGAGAAATTCGCAATTGAATATTTCCACCCATTTCCACGCAATGCGCATGTTTTCAATACCAAACTTGATGTTTCATTTCCCCTCCCCTCCCCTCCGCCTGAACCCGGACCCTCGAATGCTACCCCGTCGCGCCATAGATTCCCCTCCGTCGTGCCTCTGCTCTGTCACGTCGCTGCTCTGTCAACACAGGTTCTCCGTCGCGTCACTTTTGTGGAAAAATGCCCAGACCTCCGTCAATGTAGCTTCGAATTGCTACGAATTTGGGGAAATTGACCACCCATTGCAAATTCGAATCAATGGCAATTGTAGATTCAACAAAGCTTCCATGTAGAAGATCCTGAAGGAGAAGCCTCCAAAGGACGGCGACGACGATGAAAGTCGATAGGAATCTACAATCGTCGGCGACAATCTAGAGTCTTTTTATTTATTTATTTTTGTTTAATTGTAATTCAGCCCCTGAACTTTAGAGATTATTCTTAGTTTGACCCCAAAAATATTTGATTATAATCTGACCCCAATTTTTAAAATTCCTATTTTAAATATTTACTAGGGTAAAATGTATGAATAACCCTACTAAATTTCAAAAGTGCAGACATGACATTGTAAAATTTAAATATGCGAAACTAACCTTAAGTTTTTTGTAAAATTGTGTTGTTATACTCATTTTGTTCAATTTCGGTGTTGACTCAATGAAATCAGTTGTTGACCAACATAAAACGACATAAATACCATTGGGATCAAAATAGGATTTTTGATGACCATTCTACCCTTAGACAACATCGGAACCGCTCAGCACCACTGGAATCCGCACAAACCCGCGGGAATCTGCCCATCCCGATCGCTGGAATCCACCCAGACTAGCCCACCAAACCGTCCCAGCCCCTTCCTCCCTTCTAGACCTGCCCCGCCACCTATTTTCCCTCCTCACCCTGCCATTCCATGAGGACCTGAACCTGCCCTTCCCACACAGGAGTCGCTGTAAGCTCAACCACCACCTTGCCTTGCTGCTGCCTTTCTCGCCCCTAGTCATCATGAGCTACACCACCACCCCGAACCCACTCTTCTCGTCCCAGCCCCGCCGTGAAGACCCAAACCCTTCCTTCCCGCCCTGGAGCCAAACCGAGAGCTCCACCACCACCTGGAAACCACGGGGCTCCGAGCCTAGGTGACGCTAATCATCTACCGGCGGTGTGGAGGAACTACTCTCGCCGACGGTGAGGAGATACAAAGCAGCGGTGGAAATAGGCGTGGAAAAGATGGCATTCTTCAAGTTGGTCTTCGTGCCCTGAAGCCGCAAACTACTCTTGCGGACGTTGAGGATATATAGGCTCTGTTTGGCGGGGCTGGGCTTCAAAGCAAAGCTGGCTTCTGCTTCTCTATGAGAATAAGCTGCTGAAAAGCAAAGTACTTTTAGTGTTTGGTAAAATTAGTATATAAGCTCTTTTTCAATGATAAAAGCAGTTGAAGTGTTTGGTAAATGACAAAGTCTTGGGAAATAACGTTTTCCATAGGTTTATGGAAAGACGAGGTTTAATAAGAATAATAAAAGGTTAAAGGTCTAAGTTGCAATATTAAAAATTTATTATGCAACGTGTAGTAGTTATAAAGTTTCTAACCCGATTCATGTAACCCAAATTTTTTATCTTCATTTGTTCTAATTTACACATTAAACCTTGGTTTTTCCATAACTTATGGCTAAACTTATGGAAAAACCGTCTTTCAAGAGATGAATTCTTGGTAAATTTTAAAGTGAAAGTGCTTTTAATTTGCAAAATGACAATTTTAGACATGAAATCATATAAGCAGATCTTGATAGAAATTAACAAATTACAAACAAATGTTAGTAGATTAACCTAAACTAAAAATATACACGGCAACAACATGAATATACGAGGACACCATTACAAAATTATGTACTACGCTAACAATGAGCAAAGTTGGGAAGATGTTTATATAGAAACCCAAAGCATTTATATGCGGGAGGAGCTACAAATCCTGCCCTCTTTTTTGGTGCTGATATGATACACTACAGTGGTTGCTAACACTCCCCAAAAATGTCCTCTCAGGAACTCCTTTGCCATGGCTGCCCAACACAAGCAACTGGACTCCTTGTTTTTCCACAGCTTCGCATATGGTCATTTTAGGATCCCCTACTTCAGTTAGTGTCTTAGCAGCAATCTGCACCCGGAAAAAATAAAACAAAATAAAATCAGACACTAAGAAGAACCATTTCTTTTATGTTATACTGATTCCACACTGCACCCTGTGTTCGGCGCAGAGATCCTTGGCCCTCTGGAGCAGGGCCTCAGCTGTTTGCCTATGCTGTTCTTGAAATGTTTTGATCAGTTCTGGAGGAGCAGCTCCCATGGAAGAAGCATAGAGATAGCTGTAGTCAGAAATGGGCTGTACATCAAGAAGCAGGAGCTGATATGATCACTGACCGCTTCAACTTTTCTTACTCCCTCTGTTTCTTTAACAATGTCACACTTTCCTTTTTTGGTTGTTTATTTTATATTGGCACAGTTTCCATTTTTGGTAAGATTCCTTCAATTCCATCCACTCATTCTACTTTTTACATTCTACATTCAATTTCATCCACCCACTTTCTTCTCCTAAATCCAAACACCTACATCTAGTGTGCCATTGTTAAAGAAACAGTGGGAGTACCTGCAGTATAGCTCATAAAATATCAGTACATAGCTCCGTGTTAATTAAAGGTGATATCTTGAGCTGATATAATTTGATTAAAAGAGGTTATGGTATCTATTGCTATAGAATTGATTGACAAATAAAAAGACAGCATAGTGTTGCACAAAAACCAGTGAAGTTGTCACAGCACTAATCTACCAACATAGAGAGCCTTGGGTTTTTTTATGGCTGATTCAGATGAGTTTGCTTCTGAAGGAGAATTAATTATACTTTTGTTAATCTGAAGCAAGGCAGTTACATCTAACAGAAAATCAGAATATATTGCCAGGGGTCAGACTCAGAAGCAGAGCTACAAAGCAGATAGTTTGCAAGGGTTTACGCATTTTTACATTCTAATAGCCTACAAAGCAGAGCTATAAAGCATATCTACATGGATCAACAAAGCAGAGCTACAAAGAAGACATAATAAAAAATTGTTACCAACCAATAGAGCTGCAAGAATAATAAAAAAACATGAAAACAGAGGGATAAAACTTGGCGACCAAAAGAGGGGAAAACAGAGTTACAACAAAATTTCAATTAAAGCAATTGGATGAATGAATTCAAATCGAATTCCATTTGAAATCAACAATCTATCACATTTAGGCAAACCTAAAGGAAAAATTAACACGAAATTATTCGACAAACGAAAGATCTCAACGAAATTAACACATCCAGCAACGAGAAGGCAAGAACCGAAGGCAACAAGAAACTGCTTACCGCAACGGAGGCAATGAAGGCAACAGAGTTGATCGAGTGAAGACGGTAGATTCGTCAATGTCGACCGCGAAGGGTGGAGAAGAGAATGCGATGGGTATTTTCGGAAATAAGAAAAAGAATACCGTGTGGTTTTTTTAGAAGTTGGTCTACCCCAACTTCTGCTTTTTCGTTAATAATAGCTTCTGCTTTTTTTAAAGCACTTAATTTACAAATTACCAAACACAAAATATGACTGGGCTTCAAAGCAAAGCAGTAAAAAAGCACTGCCAAACAGGGCCATAGATCAACGACGCTCCAGTGTGAGCAGGGTGGTCTTCACGGTGGCGGAATTGGACATGGGAAAGAGGGTGGCCTTCACGGGAGAAGAGTGAGGGTTATGCTGTTTTTCCTTTTCTATTTGAATTTTTAAAACTTAAGGGTATAATGGTCATTTCACTAATATCCAGCCAATTTGGCCGTTGACATTTTGGTCAACAAAGTTCAGGGGCAGATTTGCACTTTTAGATTTTACAAGGTTATATTTTCACTTCTGAAAAAAAGGATTAAAAACACATATTTTCTCTATTTATTATTTATAATTAGTCTCTGGTCTCACCATGAGACGGTTTTGCAGGAGACGGACTCTAATAATATTATTAAAACATAACCTAAACCAACCCGAACTATACGTAAATCCAACTCTAATAATGTTATACTTTAGTTTGTAAACTTATATATTGTTATCATCATCATTGATGGGATGTCATTGATGTGATATCAACTTGCCATTCATAATATATTAAATAAACCTTTTATATTTTATCATGTTATAAGAGCTTGTTATATTTTAGAGAAAAGTGTGTTTTTAACTCTATATTTTCGTTGAAAGTACCAATATAACCTTGTAAAATTTGAAAGTGCAAATCTAATCCTATGTTTTGGTCAAAAGTGTCAATCTAACCCTGGATACCAAATTGTGGCCGGAATTCTTTAAAATGACCATTATACCCCTTTAAAAGAAAGATTTTTTTTTTGTAAAATATAAAAAGGTGATATTACCCTTCCCAAAAAGTGCTCAAACCCTTCCGCCGGCCAACACTAATCAACGGTGGTCAACGTCGGTCGCTGTCGTTTGACGGTCGCCAGCTGATTATGACCGATAGGGGTGTTCGACGGTCCAAGACCGGATCGGACCGGAACCAGTTAAGACTGCAACAACAATCACGAAAAAGCTTGGACTAACTACCAGACTGGTTAGTGATTGTTTAGAACCGGGACCGGACCAAAATTATTCTGGTTTTGGATCGGTATGAACCGATTGGACCGGACTTTAGTAAACTGTATTCTTTTACAAAAAAATTGGTGTTGGAAAATTTTTGATTAAAAATTTCCTTTTAAAAGATGGTAAGCTAAAAGTTGTTAGAAAAATATTTGCCTCAAAATATGGAAGAATACTAGCCCAACGGAAATAAATCTATAGTAGTACATAAATTTATTATAAATACAAAAAAAATGTATACATAAGAGTAAGTTACCGGCCCATCCGGTCCAGACCGGAACTCAAAAAAAATCTTGGATGGGAGACCGAACTGGAATTCTATATATCCAGTTCTGGTCTTTGTATTCCAATCTGATTCGGTCCATTTTATCGGTCCAGACTGGTTCATGAACAATCCTAGGGATCGAGTTTGATCAATACTTTTATTAATAATACAAAGTTAGATCAACGAATCCGTCTCTTGCAAGATCATCTCATGGTGAGACTAAGGGTAAACTACAAGCTTATAATAAAGAACATTTTAAATTCGGGGTTTAAAGTATAAATTTTTCCCTTTTGGGGTGTCTTTTAAAAATGACGCTAAAACTAAAGGACCCATGTGCAATTTAACAAAATTATTAGAAATTCGTAGCCTTCCTTATCATTTTCGCGTTTCCTCATCACTTCAGCCGACATCGTCATCCAACTTCGCACAACTGCCATTTTTTACCTCCTCAACGAACTCGGCGACCAACTTCGCACAGCTGCCGCATTCTCACGGCGGATTCATTACAACAACTTTGTGGAGCAATTTATTCTGATGGGCTGGATTCATCGATGGCAGGATTGTAACCTACCATGTTTTCTCCACACTCGTATAGAAGCAATTAGCAAATGAAACCCAGGTTAGGTCCAATAAAGGAAAGAATTGGCATATTCAGGGGTACACACACCATATTTGGTGGAATTTGAGTTGAATCCTGTCGTATTTCGGTCAGAATTTAGAGAATCTGAATGGTAATCTGAGTCGGGATTCCTAAATGAAAACACTAAAAAGTACACTAAATTAAAATAATAAAATATTCCTCTCTTTCCATAAGTTATGGAAGACCAAGTTTTAAATTGCAAATTAGAAAAAATTAATATAAAATTTTCAGGTTGCATTAATCGGGTCATTAATTTATAACTATTACAAGTTGCATAATAATTACCTTTTTATAATTCTAATTCAAGCTCGTCTTTTCATATGCCTATGGAAAGATGGTCTTTCCCAAGAATTTACCATACCATAAAAAAATTAAGAATACTAATCAAATCAAAGCATCTATAAAGCACTAAAATAATCATTAAATAAAATAGTAAAAGATAAAATATAAACATAAGAAAGCATATCAAATAAAATACTCACATGACTTTTAAAACATCAAAGTGTGTGCTAAAATGTGAAAATAGTATAAAAATACTAAAATTAAAATTGATACATCAAGAAAACATTAAACAAAAATATAATATTAAAAATAAAAAAAATCAGTGTAAAAAATTGAAACATCAACGATATATTAAATAAATTTCTAATACTTGGAAAAAACACCAGTGTTAAAATTCCAAACATCAAGAATACATTATAAAGAACAAAAAAAACAGCAGTGTTCAAAATTGAAACATCGAGAATATTTTAAATATAAAATTTCCAAAAATAAACATCAATATCAATTTTTTAAAACATGCTAAAAAACTAACAAATAAAACAAAATAAAAGTATGAGTTATAAATTAAATTTACGATAACAAAAATCACTAACTAGTGTCAACATGTATAGAGTGCCAAAATTTCAACATGCAAGCACAACATTTACAATAAAAGATCAAATTTAAATTTAAAACACATGATTTTAGTGAAAAGGTGAATTCTACACAAACATCACGAGGTTTGATTGAAACATCAAGTACTGAAAATGAAACACCAAAGCTGGCAGTAAAAATATGCATATTGTGCAAAAATGAGGGAAAAAATGATCTGCGATTTTCTTCGACCCGAATTCTTGACCCGCGAGATTCTTATTACCCAGAATAATTAATTCCCCAATTATTTATGCCCGGAACCCCCCAAAAAGTAGTATTTACACCCAAATCCCTCTTTCCTTTCCCAAACTTTCTTAAATTATATTTGGAACCCCATCTCAAATTAAACCTCATAATATTGCACATTAATCTTTGGTCTCGCTGTGAGACGGTCTTGCACAAGATTTTGTCTAGATCAACACTTTAGTAAAAAAAAAATACAGGGTTAAATCAGAATTTATGTAAAAACGATATGGTCATACTATCATTAAAAAAATCTTTTTGAGGAGAGACCACTCCTTATAAATATGCCTTCATTACAATTTTATAATCTAATGTATCGTAAATATACTTATATTTCGGATGCCTTCGTTACGAAAGTAAGAAGCTTTGATAAATACTTTCCGAAAGAAATCTAGAAATTTCGATAAATAATTTCCTTACGAAATTCGATAACTTTGTATTTAGAAATTGACACATATTGCTACTCGAATACTTCTAGGGACAGAATCAACTTTTCATTATGGGGACCGAATTTGTATACTCCCCCTGTCCAAAATAAATTGACATATTTTGACTTTTGAAAGTCAAACTAAGTCAAGTTCGATCATTAAATTCAATTATTATATATGCAAGACCATTATCATGTCACACGTTGGATTCATCATCACATGTATTTTTTCAAATCATTATTATTTTTCAACTATATTAAAGTGTTGAAAATTGATTCAGTTTACTTCCAAAAGTCAAAATGTGCCAATTTATCTGGGATAAAGGGAGTATTGAAAATTAATTAGAAATTAACATGCAAATTATAAATATATTTATAATATATTAGATTATGAAGTTGTACTTTACCAATGATTAATGAAATCTACCCTATATTAAAAAAAGACTATGAAGTTGTAATGAAGACATATTTATAAGGAGTGAGTTCTCCTTTAAAAAAAAGATGTTTTTATGAAAGTGCTAATTTGACCATATTTTTTTTGAGAAGTGCTAATTTAACCCTATATTTTTTTTACTAAAGTGCTGATCTAACCTTGTCTTATTAATAAAAGTACTGATCTAACCCGACCACCTTCAGCCTGGGGTATTTTTGTCTTTTTACGTTTGGTCAAAAATTGAATTATTATTACTCTGGTCATGTTCGTGATGAATATTGCTCTTACTAAAGTTTATTAATATTTTACTGATGCCGCCATGGCCTTTCTGCTGCCGCTGCCGCTCTTAGTTGAAGCCAAGAATTTCCGTTGCTCGCCATTGCTCCCGACCAGGGAAGGAGACCGGGGGGGGCTGTGTGTTCAAATTTCCCGCCAGCAATTCCTTTAAGAGTATTAATTTTTGAAAATTATTCTTCGTCTCCTGCTAGAAATTTTCTTATGCAACCAATTTTTTAATACCATCAATTTTTAGCCTCCATTAGAAATTTTCTAATACCATCAATTTTTTTAAAAAAATTACACTTCATCTCCATCAGATTAAATAAAATTAAAAAAATTGCACTTCATCTCCATCAGATTAAATAAAATTAATTTTATTAAAATTAATTGAATGGCACAGCAAGTATTTTTTACTGCTCAGCCCCTGCTCACGGCTTGCCATTAACATTATCTATACCTATGCTAAAAGCACCAATCTTTTCCTTAGAACCCGATTTAGGTACGGTAGCCTTTCTTTCAACGTTCACCTCCTCTTTCATCCTTCTTCCCCTGCAATTGGCGATTTCCACTGACCGGCTATTGCAGGTACGCTGCAGGTTCCCGATCCTCGGTCAATCATCTGAATTCCACACCTCTTAACATGTCTTCCTTTGGACGTCCCTGCTATGTGTCTTCCATTATCTCCATCCACACCTCTTCATCTAAGGTGATTCGCCTCTTTATTTACTTTCCCGTAGGCGGTAGACAGTAGTTTCAACTTTTTAAGGTCTTCATTTGCAGCTTTACCCTACTCCCTCCAATCACGATTATTCTCCATATCTTTTCTTAGATTAGAAGTTCGTATGTCAAGGTCCCAGCCTTTCATTTTGTTGGTTTTACTTCTTATTGTTGTAGTGGTATTTAGTTTGTTGTCATTGTGAGGATTTTCATACTAGAACCACTTGAGTTTATTTATGCATTATAGGTGTTCGATTTAATGTCTAAACTAATTTCTCTTTAACATGACCTAATTTCCTAATTTTATGTTCTTGTTGTTGCTCCAAACTGGAATTTCGTTAATTTAATAAGGCATTGTAATCCATAAAACAGCCCATTACTCCGTATCTGGAACAAAGACATCTGAAGAACACTAATGTCTGTAAAATAGTCTTTTTTTGCTATATACTACCTCCGTCCCCATATAAGCTTCCTGATTACTTTTTCACGGTGTTCAATGAGCATGTTTGACCGTAATATTTCTAGTTGTACATAATAATATCGCATAAAAAATTAATATTTAGAAAATAGATGTTAAGACAAATCCAACGATATGTCACATGATATATTTATTATTTCTATATTAATTTTATATTTAGGGTCAAAGTTTGTAAAGTTTGACTTTCAAAAAGCAATTAGGAACTTTAAAGTGGGACGGAGGGAGTATTATATGGAACCAGGGAGCAGGGGCAGCAAGGGGAAGGCAGTGAATCATTTGAGCGTTGAATAATTAATCCATTTCTTGTATTCCATACTCTGTTGTGCCTTTTGATTTACACAGGGTTTTACATGAATGATGTCCAATGACAAATGTTTGAATAGCATCATGGAATCAAGGTTTTGAAGCTGTGTCGCTGCTATGATGTTTTGGAAGGCCTTATTCCAGAAGTGCTATACATGATTTTGTAGGATATCTTAAAAGGAAATATGCTTCTCTGACTCGTGCGTGTTCATGTAAATTTTAGAAATTGATTATATGTCTGGAGTTGGTGAAATTTGTTCTTTCTACTTATTTTTTCAGCGTTGTAACCATTACTTATATTTAGTTGAAAAACGAGTTACTTTCTGGAAGTGTTATTTGTTGACCAGGCTTCTTTCCTTGAACCATTTTCTCCAGTTATATCAGACTCGAGTTTGTCCTGGGCTTCCTTGTCTTTTTTCTGTTAGTTTTCTCGGTAATATGCATGTCTCAAGCAATACAAGCTGTATCAATATTGCTTATCTTTAGTGTTGGGGAATTCTTCGACCGCCAATTTGGGAAACCAGGTTGATTTTTTTCAAAAACTTGTCTCAGCATTTGCTGTCCGTGAATTTTTTTAGCTATTTTCGGCGGTAATTGCTTATGTCGTCAACTTTTATCTTTTTTATTGAGGATGTCACGACTGTCTCCACCAAGGCCTGTGGTGTCGGGCAGGTGGGGGCGTTGCGGGCGAGCGTCATCGCCTTTTGCTCCAATGCTCCAATGTCACGACTGGTTTTATTCTATTTTTTAATTGCAACAAGGTTGTTGAGTATGTTATTGATCCTTCTGTTGCGGAGGAGATCTTGAATCACTCTGTGTAAGCTTCTGCTTCTTTCTTAATTTAACCTGAAGATTTTTCCTATAAACCTGTCATCGGTATTAATGCTGTGATATGAAGGCACTGGACTGGTTCACAGTTTGTAAGTTTTCTGGTGTTCTGCAGGTGCAGTATTCATTTCCAGAATTATGGAGTCTTGAGCAAAGGTTCGACTCATTGAACTTAACACCTCTTGCTTATTTTCCGTGGCTCTCTTTCTCAGCAAATATACACCCATTGCTACTCAAGCCTTAGGATTATGTTCTTTCTTTTCCAGGTTTGGTTCCACTTCCATCATATGCAGGGCAATTCAGTCCAAATTATCAGCAAAAAGAAGAATAAAAGAGGAGGGTCTTTCTAATTTCTGGCCGAGATGCAGGTAAATTATGGGGGTCTGTGTTGCGGGTAAAATGATTAGTCGGGTTGCCTAAACACTGAGATTCTTCTGAATTACAACATCTGAAGACTGAAGACAATTTGCGGGATTCATGTACAATGGATGGGTATTTTTGTCTGTATGGCACTAATCGTCATGTATCACACACCGTTCTTTCAGTTAATTCTTTTCTTCTCCTTGTTTCCTTCATTTTGACATACCCCGACTTATACACACTATATGCAAAGAGCTTGGTGAAGTGTTGGAAATGTCAACCAGAAGTAGTAACGGATCACCAATGAATGACTGGACTATTTGTTACTCATCACAGCAAAAACGATGTGTCCGAGGAAAAACCTTTTGATGTTGTGGTTGTTACTATCCTTGTTCAAATCTTACTCAAGCTGAATAAGTGTTCTGATTTATGTTGTGCCATTACAGTACCTTTTGCATTTCAGCTCATCGTTGGCGGAGTTACGGCTTCCAAAGTGGAGGAGCACAACAACGACGTGGGGTTGCCGTTGGAGGCGATGCAAAAGCTACATTAATGACCTCCTTTTAAGTGAGAAATCAAGGGTTCGTTTATGTTAGAATTCTTGTTGTAATTTGTACGTGGGTTGTTTAATGAGGTCGTCTCTTCTTTCAGTTTCATATATTTCAGGCCAATAATGTATTTAGGGACCCTTTAAGTAAAGAGAATTACCTATGAAACTGTATGCAGAATTATGGAAGCCTGCTGCAGGTTTCCTTGTTAATGTTCAAGTCCGGGTTCAGTTGCACAAAGTGCAACAGCAGTAGCTAGTTACAATGAAAGGAAGTAAATATTTCTAGCACTTGCAATAACTACAAAATAAAGTATCGGATTGACTCTTCACCAACCAACCTCTGGTAGATCGTTTCAAAGCTGCAACTTATATGCCAAATTTTGGACTATTTTCGTTCTTTTGGGAAGCCAACATAGTTCAGCATCTTGCGGAAGAACATCCCACATTCACATAATCAAAAGCAAAAGCAAAAGCAACCACATTTGAAAATCAATAAGTACCCAAGTCCCTTTTTACCAAATGGCAAACAAAAGGCTAATTTCACAACAATGGCTTAACTAAATACACACTCTACATGGCTCTCATCTTGGCTTGCATCACAACCTCAAGAGCTGATCTAAGAGAGGTGAAAGAAACAAGC
>JAULKK010154711.1:0-16633 GCA_032355705.1 Rubia peregrina | reverse complement strand
ACTAATCTACAAAAACTAAGAAAAGAAAGAAGAAAAATGAAGATCTAGGGTTTTTGGAGGTGGATTTTCGGCCAAGAAGAAGATAGAGAATGAAGATAAGGAAAGGTATTTATAGTACAAAACTTGGTGAGAAAAAGTCAAAAATTGAAAACAGCCGCTCGCTGGCCGTGCGGGTGCTGGACGGCTCGGGCTCCGATTTTGGGCGTCTGGGCAAAACAACGTGAGCGGTTAAGGCCTCTGGCGCGGCTGCGTGAGGTCAGGCACTGGCCACGCATTTTTTGATCTGAATCCGTCTGTTTGCCTTCATTTTCATCGCACGGGGGTGCGGTTTTTTGCGCTGGCTGCGCAGTCTTCTTCACTCGGCCGATCGGCCGGCCGATCTTCCGTTGCTCCGTTTCTGATCTTCTACTGCTCCGTTTTGAGAGTTCTTATAGTCGATTTTATAGTGCTAAAGAAGATGAATCCAATGGTGCCATCTTTAGTGGTTGGTTCTTCGCAGATAATTCTCAGAACTTGGTTTAAGCTTTCGGATCACAATTAATCTACCTTTTTAACTTTCTTCTTCGACCCTTCTATATTCTACCACGTTTTGACCCATGGCCTTCATTCTTCTACCATCCTTGCAAATTTCCTTCACTAAAACATTCCAAAATGATTACGAGCAATCTACAAATTAAGCTCACAAGAAAAAGAATCTAGATGCTCGTAAGGACCAAAAATCCATTAGACTCAAGGTAGATTACAAAATGAAGGATGTAGATACAAAAAACAAAAATGGTTATTTAAACCCCTTATGATGTAAACATACCTAAATCTATAAATCTTCCAACAAAAAGATGACAAAAGAGATGTTAAATGCCTCAGAAAATACATGCATTTGACGTCACATCAGGTTTACATTACAAAGGGTTTAGATGATTGTTATTGATTTTCTTATCTAAATCCTGAGTTTTATAGACTTAATTATATCTAATCGACACTATGTACTCAAGAGCACCTAGAACTTATTTTGTGAGCTTATTAGTAGGTTACTCGTGAGAAATTCAGCATAGTTTTGTAGAAGGCTATCGGCAAGGGTGGTAGTAGATAGAATAAGGTCATTCTTAAGAATGGTAGTAAATACAAGGCCATGAATCAAAATGGGGTATTAGATGGAATCAAGCAGGTAAAATAAGGGAGTCGAAGTCCAACTCTTGAAGACTTGGCATAACAGCGCTAAACAACATGGGTCGTGTTATCCAACCAGTCTATATGAGAACCACTTAGCAGAGACCATGCCACAGACCCTCAGCATGGGCCACATGCTCTAACATAGCCCGTGTCAGCCCATAGCTCCGTGCTGCTAAGTATGGACACGGGTCGTGCCTTTTTACGGGACCCGTGTCTTTTTGTTTCCAACATTTGAAGACTAGCCCACGGGGTATGAGGATTGACACAGACGTACCATCATTTTACTTAGAAATTTACTCCCAACAGACAGTCTACAGAGATTTACATGGCCAGCACCATTCAGAATAAAAAATCATTCACCGGGTCGATGGACTATGGATATTTACACGGCCACAATGTTCAACTGATTGAGGAAGTGCTTGCAATTGATTGCCCATGCCAAGCGACATGCCCTGATGCATCAGAAGAGTCGAGATAAAACCCTAGCCGACAATATGTGTCAGATAGCACGCGGCCGTGTCAGATGACACGGGTCGTTCCAGACATAGCCAACACAGGTTGTGTGCTATAACATGACATGTGTAAATTTTGGCTGCTTGGGTTTTTGGTCTCATCTTGGGACTTCTTCATGGCCGCATTCCCTACTAATATGTATAGAAAACTATGTCTAATAGGGCTTAAGTTTGGGTTTTCATTTGTTTCATTCTCCTAAGAGTAGGGTAGAGAGAGGGGGGAAAATACTTTTCTCTCTAGGTTTTCTTTTTTTCTTCTTCTTGTTTTTCCCAAGGGTATTGAATCCAATGAAATACTTGGATTCAATGCTTCAGGAGTAGTAAATTTTTGCTGGGATATATATATATAAATATATATATATATATATCTTTATTCACGATTAGATGTTGACTTATTGAGGTTCTTAGATTTCCCTGTCTTTATTGCCTTCGAATATTTGTCCTTGATTTTAGCTTTTTATATTCTGATGAGATTTATGCTATGCCATGCTTCATGATGCATCCATATATCAATGTGTAGTATAATATCGTTCAAAGCTTCATTGATATTTTGGGTATTTTAGGTTATGGCTATTGTATGTTCGGTAGTACCGAGGGAATGAGTTCATTCATATTACCTTGAGAGTACCGTTTCGATTGGTTAGACTGTAATTCTAATTGGCTATTTGTGTGAGTAATTTCATGCAATGGGCTCTAGACTAATTCATATCAAGGGAAACCCTAGGCTTACCCTTATATATTAGCGTGATGTTTGTAGCGACTAGGGTTGTTGTATAGCGACTAAGTTTGTGTCACCTCTAGAGTCATCACCAGATGCCAACTCCTTTGCATTTCTAGGCCTAGGGATTAGTGTCTATAGTGGACTTCCCAGGATGCATTATCCTCACTTTCATATCTAACGGTTGTTGCCTATGCAAGGCATCGTTCCTTTAAGCGGGGGCACGTTAGCATTGGTAATGAGATGATGAGGATAAAATGTAGAGTCTGAAATATTGGTGCACATCCCTTGTTACCGAGGTGGTGTGATAAGCATGTATTGGTGGCTAACGTACATTTTGTGACAGACTTGGCAAAATGCATGGCTAAGACACACTATGTGGCATTGGCACAAGATAGGTTTATATCTCTTGCATATGATAGAATATAGGCCATAAGTCATTCATTGGTAATGCTATGCAAATATTCTCCAAGTGCTAGCAATATATAGTTTTACTCTAGTGTTTTTGCATGCTTGTAGTTGGTAGACAACCTCCCCCCCCCAAACCTATTTTGCAACATTAACTATTCTTACATGTGATCGGATTGATGACCCAATCGGTTCTTTGTATAGTTAATGTTATTTCCTAGCATTTGTGTGGACAACCCCGGTCTCTCCTCTATCTACCCTATGGGTAGTTAGTAGTTAGAAAGGTAGAAATAGTATAAATTTCTATTTTTACCTTAATTAAGCCTCTCCGTGAGTTTAACGACATTGTGGGGAGGTGGGTTAAATTGTGATACTGGTGTCGGGGATGTTAGTTAAAAGAATGAATTTTTAACTCGCATAGCTTGTTAGTTAGCTTGTAGGGAAATGGGCCAAGTGTAATCCTTGTCCACAGCCCCAGTGACTTCATGTGGTACAGATGAAATATAACTCTAACAGGTGCTTGTTGGGATCCTTCCTATACATCCCTTGAAATGTAGGCAGAAATTGTATCATCCCACTCTCGAGCTCACATGCAACATTTGTGGAAGAGGCTTGGAGATAATGCTGGGGGGTTGATTCTCCAAGTTAGGAGCCATAAAATTCCTATGCATTCTGTTATCTTCCATCATAGCCCTCTATCTACCTCTAAACCTACTGTTGGTCCATGTTAAACTTCTCTAATTCTCCTTCTTCGGTCACCTGTGTTTCTAGTAGATAGTGTAGAGTTCCTAGGTTCGAGGTATAGGTGTTTACCATAAACAAGAAATAGAACATTGCAAGTCCAATAGAGAACACTAGTAAAGAAAATTAGGAGTAACAAGAACAACTGTTGAAAAGTTAATACATGGGAGGTCGTAGTGTACCTCTCCAAGATACTATTTTGAAGCACTTTTTGCTCTTAACTTCAACTAAGTAGATAATGCTAAGTCGGGGTTGTCCACAGAGACAAGGGATATTCCTAAGTGTTTACACATACAATACTAAATATTACGCTAGATTTATAGATATACATACATATAAAAGCACATACAGAGGGGGTTTTTTGGTTTAGTTTTTCCTAAATTATCAATTTAAATAAAAGTTAAACTAGTAAAGCATACAATCACTAAAATGAGATTAAGTACGAATTACGGAGTCTTGGGGGCAATTGACTTATAGTTCCAAGCCTTCTATCTATCATTGAACATATAACCTATTGAAAACCTTTACAATTTTTTTGAACATAAATTTTCCATTCTTCTTTGATAGTATTTTAGATGATTGAATTTGACATCTCTAGCTAAATCTCACTAATGACTCATTCAGCCGTTCAACGCCTAAAGGTATCCCATTAATGACATTAAGTTCAAAGAATCAACAAGATTGGTAACACTTATAAACACTACACCGTGTCTAAGAATTGAACCAAGTCAATCATTTACACAAGATTAGCCAAGAATGTTCAATGCTACTTGCGCGAGCAGGCGCGCATGAGACCTAGATACACGCAGGATGCAGCGCCTGAATCGGGACGCGCGCACGATGCATCGCGCGGCATCCGAGTTCGGGTGCTCGGCATGCGGTTTTCGTGTGGGACCTGGTTTTCCTTAGAGGTTAATCGCTCAGGAAGTGCACCTGGTCTTTTTCACCCGGTCGGTCGGCCAACAAGTCTTCGTGTCGATCGGCCTTCCATCCTTCTTTAAATCTAGACTTTTCTTCTACCAAATTATATTGGCCTTCATTTCTAAACACTTATTTTGTTGTGAATAGTCATTATTGAATCTTTCATCATGAACATGATCATAAAATACCTTTCATAAATACCTTAAACTAGAGACTTATGATATAACTCCTAAATCATCATCCTAACTTTCTTTCCAACAAAGTATCCATTATTCTTACACAAAATCTTATTCTATTATAAATATGAGTTTCAAATGTGCTAAAAAGAGATGAGCACATCACTCATAAGGATACAATTCCATTATATTCAGCGTAGGTTAAGAATAGAAGGATTTAGATATGAAAAACCAAAATAAGTCATCCAACCCCAAATCTACCTAAATCTAGCTATCTTCCAACAAAATGATAACAAAAGAGATGCTAAATTCTTAGGAAAATACATGCATTTTGGCGTCTCATCAATACAGTAACCAACTAAACTACAAAAAGAAAAACACTGATCACTACTAATAACTAGTTATACAAGCTAACAATCAAATTTAAACTAGTATCACCGGCAATGGTGTCAAAATTTGATCCACACCACTCATGGGATCTTTCAAAACCAACATTTTGAGAGAGCAATATTAACCAGCGGAGAGCAAGAGTCAAAGATAAAGATTTATATTGTTTCTCCTGTGCTCACTACTAACTACTAGAGAGTAGCAAGTGGAAAGTCCAGGGTCGTCAATAGAGATACTAGAATTTAAAAGTGAACTATTCAAAAATCAAAACCGGGCGTCACTCCGAGAGGGTGTCAGAAATAAATAGTGCTACAATCATAGATTGGGTAGTTTTTATCCAACAACTAAGGAACATGCAAACATGAGAGATTAAGCTATTGTAAACTAGCCTTGGGGAATATTTGTGTAACATGACTGATGAGTGACTTTGATCATAGATTATGTCACACATGTAAGACATATAAACCTATCATATACCTATATCCCATGGTGTGAAAATCACCAAAAATTACCAATGTCTGTCACACAAAATTTCATCGCCTACTTTATGAAGCTATCACATCGCCACTGTAATTATGGAAGGCTCTTTAATCTCCTTCTTGATGCCGTATTTCCTTCCCTATCAATCTCACTCCCAATGCTAACGTGCGCCCACTTAAAGTAACAATGCCTTACGTAGGTAGCAATCGGTAGATATGAGAGTGAGGACAATAAGTCCATGGCACTCCACTATGGACACCAATTCCTAAGCCTAGAGAGTCAAAGGTTGTGGCATCTAATGATTACTCTAGCCACAACCCTAGTCCAACAAATTATTATGCACACCTATCGAGGTTTGCTGAGGGTTTCCCCTAGTTTGGGAAACTATCGTACCTAAATTGAATGATTATTACATGAAGAGCCAATTAGGTTAGAGTCTAACGATCAAGATGGTACTCTCGAGCTAACATGTATGCACTCATATCCCCGGTAATCACAAACCTAAAATAGCTCTATTCTAACACTCCCAAGATGACATGGCAAGCCTAGAATGATGATATAGGATGCATAAATCTACGGATGCATAAAAGAACATGCATAGCATACAGCATGAAAGAATATAAAGCATAAATCAAGCATGAATATACATATGCATAAAAAAGGAAATCTAAGAGTCTCAGAAAATAAAAATCTAGTCATGATTAGAAATATTTCCCAAATAATTTAAACTACTCTGGGGACATTGAACCCAATACAATCATTGGATTCAATGCCATTGGTAAAAACAACGAAAATATATGATGAGAGAGATCACCTCATTTTTCTCTCTAGCTACTCTTAGATATAGAATTTAAAATGAGCTTACTAATTCTTAAAACCTTGTAGACAAGTGGATACTTATTTATTAGGTGGAAATGGGACTTAGAAAAGCCCAAAACAAAGTAGAAATCATAGCAGCCACATCGGTAAGGGACGTTCAGTAGTACATGACTCGGTCCACACGGCCCATGCAAAAGTACATGGACCGGAGACTTGGGGTATCTCTCAGCAAATATGAGTGTGTGGCCCATGCTAAAGAACATGGGCCATGGTTTGAAGGGTGATTCCGAATGTGAGCACGCTGCCCGCTGAGTGGAGTTGATATCTTCATTTTTTGTACGAACTAGAGGTTCAGATCTTAAACTTTTAAGCACACGGGTCTTGAAAAAGTACACGGTCCATGTTGGGACTTAGTCTCATCATCCAATGATTGGGCAAGGGTTGTGTAAATGTACACGAGTCATGCTAGTTTTTATGTCTTCCGGCCTTAAACTCTTTTTCCTTGGCCCATCCATCTACTATAATGTTTTTAGCACATGTCCTTTAGTCTACTACCATCCTTGATAACAACCTTCTAGTGTCTACTACCATTCTTGTGAATGACCTTCTACCCATTTTGGAGGGCCTACAAGCAATCGACAAATGAAAGCTCACAAAAACGGATCAACACGCTCGTAGGGACATAGAATCCACTAGATCTAAAAAGTTACAAAATGCGGGATTTAGACATAGGATAACAAAAATGGAAATCTAATCCCCTTGTAATGTAAACTCACCTAAATGTAGCAATCTACCATACAAAAGCCAACAAAGGATATGCTAAATACGTTAGGAAACACATATTTCTAGAGTCTCATAAGAAATAATCATCTTTTTACTCGGGTTTGCTTATTTGGCTCAAAAGAGGCAAGGTGCTATTCTGGCCTCGGGCTTCGCTTGGTTAAAACAGGCTCGGCGAGGTTCATTCTTTACTAAGTATGTTGTTCTCTTATCTATTTCCATGGGCTCTAGATGCTATCTTTACTTTGATTTTGGCATAACTATGGGAGGTGTATATCATAAGACCCATAGCCAAGGATTTGTTGAAAACTCAAAAGTCATATTTGGTATTGGAATGAGGGATATTAACTCACTACATAGGGAATATTAAATGTGCATTTTTGAACTGAATAATTAGCATTAACGGCAAGGTGAGCATTGTCTCCTTGGCTAAAAAGAACTAGGAGGTCAAAACAATTACTCACCAAAGAATTAGCAAAAAAGGGATTCCTCATTTCCTACTGACTTTTCTTAAACATTTAGAATAGAAAAATACTTAGCTTCAATATTCCAGCTGGCTTAAGAAACAAGATCTATTAGTTAAATTAAATCACACCTCGAAGGATAACTAGATGGCATCTTCACTTCTAAAAACAATCCAATAAACCATCGATATTTTTGCATAATTATCAATCATCTTATCATATCTCAATTACAATAGGAATGATCTTATTCTTAATTTGAGAAAATCAATCAATTAGTATGATTATACCTCATAGGACCTCAAAACTATGAGGAATCCCTTTTTGCTAAAAGGGATTCCTCAAAACAATTACTCACCAAAGAAACTACGCTATCTCTACGAATAAAAGAATTCTTTGATCTTGGATCTTTGTCAAAAGTTCAAGGATTTAGGAGAGAGTAAGTCCAATGGAGATTAGGGTTTTCATAGAGGATGATAGGTTTGTTCTAGGGGTGATTTTTAGGATGACCTAACCTCTATATTTTGTGATATAGTTTGTAATTGGTATTATGCATCTACAGCTGGGGCTGGAACTCATGGACCTTGTAATTTTGTGTTTTGGATAAAGGATGTTCGATTCTTTGTTTCATTTCATGTTAAATAATTTAAAAGTTAAACTTTGATAATTTGGGTTCCCTTGCATATGAGTGGTGTAGGATAAGTATTCTAATCCCATAATAGGTTAGTGTTTGTTCTAAAGTAGGGATAGTAGATGATTCCTCGAGGTCCTACGAGGTATGATCATGCTAATTGATAGATTTTCTCAAATTAAGAATAAGATCATTCCTATTGTAATTGAGATATGATAAAATGATTGATAATTATGCAAAAATATCGATGGTTTATTGGATTGATTTTAGAAGTGAAGATGACATCTAGTTATCCTTCTAGGTGTGATTTAATTTAACTAATTGATCTTGTTGCTTAAGCCAACTGGAATATTAAAGCTAAGTATTTTTCTATTCTAAATGTTTAAGAAAAGTCAGTAGGAAATGAGGAATCCCTTTTTGCTAATACGCTAAATCATTACATGAGGATTTGGTAATACAAGGTGAGTGGTGTGCTTATTGCTAGCTCGGGAGGCTTTAACCATTCTTGTGAAGGTGTGAGTTGTATCATTGTTTTGTAGAAACATAAACCTAATATTATGAGGGTTGTTTTTTAGTAGACAGTGTACACTAAATCCTAAATATTAAGCTTGTTAGATGGTGGATTGGGAAAGTGTGATCCGTAGGCTGACTGATGTGGGAAATAGTATGAACAATGTATTAAAATGTAAGATTGTAATATTGTGGGTTAGAATATCTAATTTGTTGTGTGGGGATTGGGGGATTGGGCTTCTCAAGTACTAATCATTCATAACTCGAGGTTAGATCTTAGGTGTATTAGATCTTGGATTTTGTAGTGGCTTGTATCAGGATTGGGTATTATGTTGCTTGTTCTAAAGCAAAGTAAAATCGGATTTTCCTTCACTTAAGTGCGCTAAATAGGGATCTATTCCTCAAATCCTTACAAGGTTGTGTTACGTATAGGTGAGTTATGTAAGTAGTATTGCATTTTATAGTAATTTTATGTCTTCTAGTTGCTTATCCTCTAGACTACCATTTATTTTATTTGCGTATTGTGATTTGAATTTTTTGTGGTAGGATGTATTTGGTGTGTATTGTGTGTGATTTTTGTGTGGAAAGTGGAATGGGGTACTTCTTATGTCGCGAGACTGGTGGTCTTCCAAGCGTATGTGAAGCTGTAGTTTCCCTTTACCTATGTCTTATGTGTGTGTTGTGTTATTTGTGTGTGTTTTTGTTGTACAAAGAGATGGTTGAGAATCTACTTGTGTTCGCGAGCCTGGTGGTTTTCCAGGCATATCCGAAATGATAGTCTCTCCCCTGTGGTGTGTTTGTGTGCATGGAGGCGGAGTTGAATATTTGCTTGTGTCGCTAAGCTAGTGATTTACCAGGGGTATGCAAAACCGCAGTAATCTTTCGTCATCCTTTTGTATGTTGGTTTGTTGTTTTTGAATAAACCCGTGGAGTATTGTGTCCAAGGTTTGCTAAGTGAGGTGCTTTATAAATGTGTGTGATTGTTATTTATGTGCGTACACGTGCTAGTTAAAATTATCTTTGGATTAACTATTCCCTAGAGGAAGTGCAAACTTTTTTATTTTTCCAGACTTAAATAAGGGGTTTGATAGACGCGAGTAGGTGTAAATTCATGACTTCCTAGGGACCATCAATATGTTATTCGTTTTCCTTATACAAAAGTCATCTCTACAAAACGATGATTGTATCTGGTGTCTTACTCAATTCTAAATTCATTACTCTCTATATTTGTTCTAGTTGTTGTGCTATGTGTGATGTATTTTTATTAAGGTTGTTGTGTAATTTGTTTTCCCCAATTAAACATGATATGGGATCCCAATGCTTGTTGTATCATACTTCTGAGATCCTATTGGTTAGCCTGTAATCTATCATGGATGGATTTTTAGAGGTACTTCATATGCATTAAGTGAGGAAAAGTGGGGTAACATCATTTGCGGCATTTTCTAAGGAAGCTCATATTAGCTTCTAGGTGTATTCATAACTTTATGATTTTGCATAAATCTAGGATATGTAACTAACATGTTTGTATGTTATTTTTTAGGATCGTCAATTGGGATTAGCAAAATCGGAGACGGAGGTTAATAGTTTTATACATCTACTCCACCTTTCATTAATGAGTGTTAAGGAATAATGAGGAGAGAAAAATCCTAGGCTCACTTTGGCTGGGCTCTAGGGAACAACTAGGCTACATAGCCAACTAAGACACTTGACTTGTTGCAATTGTTCGTTCAACTATTTGGTTGCAGGGCTCTTTATACCGTTGGGATAAAGAGTGCCTACACGGTATACTTTCAATATTTTGGATTGGTCGTCCATGTGGGGGCATTTTATACGTTACGAGGTGGTTGCCTTCACCACAGCTTTCTATATTGTTCAGATTTGGAGGCTTATGCATCTGTACTCGGCCAGGTTGGCTTCGGACGTCAGTTCCTACTTTTTTATATGCAGCACTATGTTTTTTCTCTTAAATTAGTTTAATGTTTGAGCTAGATTATGCTACTTAAACAAGGGTGGAGGGATATAATTTATCTCTTTGGTTTGATAAGTTCTATATAGAGCTTCTGAGGCTTACGTATTTCGTATTTCTAGTGTAATTTTTTGTAAGAGCATTGCTTTTTGTTTTTCTTCGTGCCTATGGCAATGTTAAATCCATTCCTAATCAGATATTTTACTAATATGTCCTTTTTGGATAGACATATTCTACTTATAAAATCAAACTTTAAATGTGCTAGGTGGTTGTTTGTATTTTGCGTGCATAGGTGTAAACGTACTCTAGTTATGACGATGTATTGATGTATTGACGTTATGTGACTAAATGATGTGAACACAAAATCATGTATTTCCCAATACATTTTTTTATATCATTTAGTATATTTGGTATAGTTGATTGCTAGATTTAAGTAGGTTTACATTACAAGGTGTTTAGATAGGCTTTGTCTGTTTTCTTATCTAAATCCCTCGTTTTGTAGATTATTTATTTAAAACTAATGGATTCTATATCCTTATTAGCATTTAGATCCTATTTTATGATCTTCATTATAGATCGTTCACAAGCACTTTAGAGTAGACTTATTTAAGGGCATTCACAAGGATGGTAGAAGATATGTGAATGTCATTTGAAAGGATGGTACTAGACCAAAGGCTATGCGCTTAATCATGGTAGTAGATAGAATGTGTCAAAGAGAATAAGTTGAAGTCCAGAAGATTTAGAAGACTACCATGGGTCATGCCTCTTTGGACGACCAGTGCCAACAAAGAGGATCGTGCGGCAAAGTACTAGCAATGTCCATGTCCTTTTACACGACCCATACAACCTGAATGTGAACATTCAAAATTACATTCCAAGCCCTACAGCCATTTGCATGGCTATGCCATAAGAACACGAAGATCACAACTCCATGCCACAATGCACAACCATCTGTACGGGCCGCACCGCTCAGATGGCCAAAACACCCCTCCAGTCAGTGGCCCGCAAGAAACTGCATGAGGCGTGTGCTCAGTTGGCCTAGAAATCGACTACAGTAAGTAGGCCGTGCACTTTTGTAAGGGTCGTGCAACGCATGCTGATTGTTATTGGACGAGTCGTGCCAACATGGCTTCCAGGGTTTCGTTTTGGTTTGGTCTTATCTAAGGCCCATTTTACACTTACTATTTAGGGAGCACTAGTGTACTAGAGTTTAAGGATTGGAAGTAGTTGTAATTTCCATTCTGCTAGTTCTAAGAGTAGGTAGAGAGAGAAATGGACCAACCATTCTCTCTTCTTTTATTATTTCCTAGTTCTGCCTATGACATTGAATCCAATATTTAAATTGGGTTCAATGTCCATGGAGTATTGTAATTACTTTGGAATTCATGGCTTGGGAGTGATTTTGTGAGATTCTAGGTCTCCCTATCTTCTTATGTCTATGAATAACATATTTTATTTGAGTTTACATTATAGTGTGCTGTATGTTAATTATAATCTATGATGCACCATTGTTGTTCTTGACATGGGTCGTGTTAGGCTTGTTTTCTCCTTGGGGGTTTCCGGTTAGGATATTGTGGAATCGTGAGTCCTCGGTTATGTGAGTGTATGCAAATAGGACTGTTAGCATTGTTCAAATTTGCATATGCCCGACTTCGACATGATGGATTATGCCTCGATAGATAAGGCATGATAGTTTGTAGCAACTAGGGTTGTAGTGTAGCGACCATAGTTATTTCAATTCTAGAGTCATCATGAAATGTCAATTCGTTAGCCACTATATACCTAGGGAGAAGCATCCATAGTGGAGTGTCAGGGATGTAATTCCTTAATGGGGAAACAAGTGTGCAGTCCGGACTTCTTTGATTGCCAACACACTTTTTTTCTAATTACGGAGGCGTTGTTGATAGGAATCAAATGGACTTAGTTACCTTCGTGTGATAGAAATTGGGAAGTGTCGACTATCACACACACTATGTTACATAGATATTGAGATAGGTTTATGTTTTATGTGCAGTAGAATCTTGGATCAAAGTCATCTACCGGTCATGTTACTAAAATACCCCAAGGCTAGCTTAATATAGTTTGTTCTCTTGTTTTGCATGTTATTAGTTTTTGGACAAACCCACCCCCCAAAACCTATGTTTGTGACACTATCTATTCTCGACATGCAATCGGAGTGACGCTCGATTGTGAGTCTTGTATAGTTAACCTTTGAATTCTAACATCTCCGTAGAAGACCCCAGACTTGTCACTAGTTACTCTTTAGTAGTTTTTTTAATGAAACTTTTCTGTATATATATGATCAAAACTTATAAAATTAGGCTTTCTCTTCCGGCCTTGCATCAGTTCAAACAAAACACTACTACTTACATAATGGAAATAAAACTAAGTGTCTAACCTATTCCATTCTCCATCTGCATTCTTGCTCCACTTGTGTGACTATTATTTCTACTTTTAACTTCACCTTGAAGATCCTGTTGTTTCTTTCAAGCCAAACTCTGCATAGACTTGTGGTCAACAACATAATTCTTTTTACCATGCCCTATCCTTGCCATGACAATAAGTATTATCTTTAATTGTCTCAGAATCTGCACTCTCCCCAGAATCAGATTTTGAAATAGCTCCTTCATGTATCCAAAAACAGCAAATAGATGCCTTGTTGTTTCTTTCTTGTCTTCTTCACACAAACTGTAAAATTGCTAGCATTTCAGGATCCCTATTTTTTGCAGCTTATCTACTGTAGGCAGGTTCCCTTTTAGTAGAAGCCAAACAAATTTTTTATGCTTTTGCTGTATTTTTCTATGCAAAATAATTCTCCTGTATGCATCTTTCCTTATACCCTCTTTCTGCTCGTCATAGACCTTTCTCATATTCAATTTCCATTCTTTACTTGCATTGCTCTTCAACATTGTGAGATGGTTATCCCTCATTTTACAGATCAGCTTCTAGTTTCAGCTATGACTTGCACTTGCTTTATATCTGTTGAAACATTCTTTCTTCTAGTAGAGTTCTTGGATCCACTTGATCCAGAGAATTTCCTTCTTGGAGTGAACATCCCCTACATTCTTAAATTCTTACACAAAGAAGCCATACATGTTACTTCCATAGCAATTCTTGATTCCATTCATTTATTTCTGATCAGTTGCACTGAAAATCAAAATATCAATAGCAAAAAGCGTGAGTGAACTCCATCCTTGCTGCTTCTTTGATGATAATTAATCATCTTCTCCTTATAATCCTTGTTCAGCTTCCTTGTGAGGTAATCCATACAAATTAAAAACAGTAGAAGTGAGAGGGATCCCCTTAATTTACCTCTCTTCTCCCTTTAAAGGTTTTAGTCCTCCTTCAATTCAAGACTAAGATGAATTTTGAATTCACTGTGCTTCTTTGAATCTAGTATATCATCAAGGCCAGAAATTTTAACTACCTTAGCCAATTAATCATAATATGCCAACTTATAAAGTCAAAAGCTTTGCTTATGTCCACCTTAACTACATATCTTTCTTTCATTCCTCTCATGTTATATTTGTGCAGCAACTCCTGTGTTTACCTGTGTTAATAGAATTTTATGAGCTATGTTTCTCCCCTTTATAAATGCACCTTGATTTACTCTGATTATATCAAGTAATACATTCCCCATTTTGGCACAAATAATCTTTGTGATCATCTTGTACACCACTAAACAACAAGATATTCTCCTATATTTTGTTGAATTCTGAAGATTTTCACTATGGGGATCAGTGTCACAACTGCCTCATTCAGAAGATCTGGAATATTTTAATCCCTGAAGAAACTCTTGATTGCATTTGAAGACTAGCACTAGTGATTTCCAATGTAGTTCTGAAAAAAGACTTGTGAAGCCATCTTTACTAGGACTTTTACATGTGTGTATACTCCATGAAGCTTGCTTGATTTCTTGATCAGAGATTGGCTTAATCAGTTTGGCTTGCTGATGTATGCTCAGAACTTCCCCCATACAAACCAAATCAGCATTCTGTTTAATCTATTTTCTTCTCTATCCTCAAGTGATACTGGAAACATTTTAAACATTGTTGCTGAATCAGCTCCTGATTGGCAATCAATTCTCCATTTATATGGATATTCACTATGTGGTTTCTATATTTCCTGGTTCTCATGGCATCATAAAACATCTTTGTAGGCATATCTCCTTCATGCATACACTGAATCTTGGCTTTCTGTTGCTAACAATGAAATTCTGCTTCTTCCATCTTATCCAATTCCTTCGTGATTTTATTCTCCTTCTTCTGCAACTCCTTATCACTTACTTGGCTTATCATTTAGCTCATTCCTTGCTTCCACCCATTTAATTCTGGCTTCACCAACTATTTTACCAATTTTTGGGAACTCATTTTTGTTTAGGAGCTCCAATGGTTTCTGCATATCTTCTAACCTCTCTGCTATATCTTCCATGCTTGCAGCTATTCTCAAAGCTGCTCTAACTGTGGGCATAAACAGCTCAGATAGGATCTACATGTTATAATACTTGAACCTTCTTCTCCTATCTTCTCTACTTATTTCCAGTGGAGTATTAGTTTGTTCATGATCAAACATTTCATGTAGTTTAACTTCACAATATGATGATGCTAATACTTTAAGACTCTTGTTTTAAAATTGCCCTGTCAATCTTGATTGCCTTTCTTTCCTCCTCCCTTCTTCTATTTGTCCAAGTGAACTTTGGACCAACTGATCTCATCTCCAGTATCATTTTTTGTTCCAAAAAATATTGAAAATCTTGTGTATCTATTTCATCAACCTCATTCCTCGTCCTCCAAGTCAAGTGGTGAGTTAAAATCCCCCAGAATTATCCAAGGAAAATCTTCTCTATCCAAACCGGTAAGATGATCCCACATTTTTCTTCTATCTTCAGCCACATTCTATCCATATACTACAGTCATAAAGAACTATTATTTAAGGCTTTTTTTTCACCTGAGTATATATCCACTGATCTTCCATACTAATTACTTTGATGTGAAATTTATCAATACTCCCTCCATTAGCAATTAGACTATTGGTTTTCAGCTCTCAACCTAGTTCAATTATGTTCCACATTTTTTTCTTTGGATTTTCTTGTTTAAGTTTTCTTTCCAAAATCCCCAGATACCCAATGTGAATTTTCATGCAAAAGTTTAACACCTTTCTATGCTTATCACTCTTATTTAGGCCTCTCACATTCCAGACTGAAATACTATTATTCATCGGGAGGATAAGTGAGTAAAGTAAAATTATTACCCAAACTTGATCCCTTGATGTACTCCACCAGTTTTGTCTCCTCCCCCACTAGTCTTATGGATCTCATCCCTTTGCCAACCAGCTTGAATTCTCCAATCTTTTCCTTTTCCTTCTTTCTATATCTAATCAACCTTCTCAGCTTTCTTTTCTGGTTCAAGTGTTCTCACTGATACACAGATATTTTTTGTTCTTCTGATTCTTCACTTATGTCCCCTTCCTTCATTCATGTTTCTCATGCCCTATCAAATCATAGTTTTTTTATTTGACTGGTTTCCATTCAAAGGCAATCTCTTGGCTCACTATTACTTTGTTCTCATTCAAGTAAAATAGCTTGTTGGAAGGTCGTCACCATACCTCTCAAAGATGCTATTTTTAAGCCCTTTTACTTACTAAATACAACTAAGTAGATAGTATGGCAAGTCGAGATCTCCACAGAGACGGAGGATATTCTCAAGTGTTTTCTCATAAAATGGTAAATACTACGCTAGATATATAGATATACATATATATAAGCAGATGAAAATGGGGGTTTTGGTTTGATTTTTCTAAGTTAATAATTTAGTAAACAAGTTAAACTAGCAAAGAATACAATGGCTAAAAAGAGATTAAATACGAATTATGGAGTTTTGGGGGCAATTGACTTATACTTCCAAGCCTTCTATCTATCATTGACATATAATCTATTTAACGCCTTTACTACTTG
>JAULKK010154603.1:0-15399 GCA_032355705.1 Rubia peregrina | reverse complement strand
TATGTTTAACTCCAACACCAACTGGAGACCGAGATTGATTGCTTTTATTTCCGCAATAAGAGGAGTTTCACACAAAATATGTTGTACTCTACAATTGAAGCTGAGAATGAATGCAATTAATTGTGACTAATAAGAAATGCTCATGTGATTCTCTAAAGCATACATTGTTATCCTTCTTCCATAAAATCCATATTTTAGAGATCATCTAAGCCATTAAGGCATCAAATTTCAGTTTAATCATGAGAGAGTCTATGTGATTTACCTTATGTTTTGGTTCAATTAGACATAGGAAATTTATGTCATACATTGTGATCAGTCTTTTAAGCTTTTTAGTAGTGTGGAGAGACCTCTAACATTTCAGACTAAGAGATTGAATTTCTTATGAGAATCAACATGATAACCTGATGAAGAGCTTTTTGAATTAGACCTAACTATCATTATATTTAACTACATAAAGAAATTAACTTTATTTTTCTTATCAACCTTGATGATTTCACCATGTGATGGTTCCAACTCAGTAATTAAATTATGGGCTAGTGGGTTGATGTTACCTGAGTTCCATACCTAAGAGCCTGCATGAGAATGAATGCAGTTGGAGAGCTGCAGGAGAGCTGGAGGATCCTTCTTCATCTAAGTCTATAAGAATGTTGAACCTATTCTCAAGATGTCTGTCAACACTCAACAAATGATTAGTGTATAACTGATTTAACTGATTTTCAGTTATAGGATAGAATGTTGACTTAACTATTTCCATATCATTCAAGGAAAATTTAAGGTCAGATTGCATATTCATTTACCTGAAAAGTTCTGAATCAGATAACCCCATATCAGTTACTCTTATGTTCTTAACAGGGTTAGTGATACTGACTGAAATGTGTTTTTTCTGCTCCTGATTCAGCCCTAATTGTTGTCTTTACTGGTTTAAACTACTTGCAAATTTTCAATTATTTTAGGACTTCTAGACCTAATGGCATTAGGGGATCTATTATGTGTTGGACTATTAGCAACAAAACATTCATATGCATATTGTATAACAACATTATCAAAACATTCATGAGCTACTTTGGGCATATCATTCAATTCTCTTCCATTCCTGGTAACTTGTTTCTCATAATTATGAACAGAAACTGTAGCAACATTATGATTTTGATTTGTTCCATTATGGATGTCATGAGGAACATGCTTATCTTTAATATTAGTATTTTTAAGCCAGTTTTAAGCAACTTTAGGCATCCCCTGTCTACATTTTGATTTATATGTCCTAGTTTTTTGCATTTAGCACAATAATCTAGGATATCCTCATATTCAATGACACATTTCTCATTTTGTTCAGAGGAATCTAACTTGATTGTCGATGGAAGCGAGGCTTGGACATCAACTTTCATACAAACTTTGATTTTCGATGGCCAGGTTAACGCTAAGGTCACTGTATCCATCTTGATATAGCTTCCAATGAGGTTCCCTGTAGCTTGAATTGAGGAATGTGTTGTAGGAATATAAGGGGCATCTCTGATTGTGACCAAATGGGCACCATTGAGGATTCCGTGTGAGGTGAGAACTCATGAGTCCACTTTAGGACCTTCATTGTATCTCCATTAAATGACAACTGGGCTTTCATTCAACAATGATGAAAATCCTCAATTTTTTGTAATTGAATTAGGATATGGCGATAGTCAATTGCACCCAGCTAAAATCTGTCGGCGAACTATATAGTTTTGAAAATGCTTCCAGATTATCCATCATTGGTCTACCCCTATGGAATTTACCGATTAGAGCATTTGTATGATGCGATGATAGCTCTTGAATCTCTTATTTAGAGTACAAATAGGTCAAATCACCTTTGAATTCAGTGGCTAGTTTGAGGTTGTGGGAGGGTAAGGTGTTAGTAATTATAGGATTCTTTGTAGTTAGGGCTTGAAGAAAGGATCGGGAACCGGGAGGCTTAGTCCTTTCCGACTGAGCCATGGTGTATTAGGTAGTTACCTTTTTTGTCTCTGATGCATTGGGGAGGGAGAGTACAGAGAGTTTTAGAGAGAGAAATATTGCAAAGTTTCTATTAGATATGTAATATTGATTTATTTTTAATATAAGGGATAATCTCTTGTAAAACTGACTAATGGTTAGACCAATCATTAAACATATCGCTTCAATAATTTTTAGGGTCAAATTACAATTATTTATACACTTTGATACATTTTTTAAAATTCCAAAGTTATAAAAAAATGTTGCAATAAATAAAAATAAACATTGAATTGCCATATTACTTGCATCATTATAAAATGGCCCCGTCTAACGGTTAGTCAGTCTAAAATAAAACTTTGTGTTAGTTTAAGATTGTATTTTTAGTTTAAATATTGTATCTTTTAAATTACCACAAAGACTTGTTTTAGACCGACTAACCATTAGATAGGGTCGTGAATTGGGCCCTGGTTTAGTGGTAATCTACCCTCTCTATAACAGAGAGGTTCAAGGTTCAAACCACACCCTATCGGCTCCAGTGGCTATAGTTCATTAGTGGTGCAGCGCTTGGTTATTCTAGTGTCCCTAGCTATTCAAATGAATGGAGTTTCAGATTCCACTGGACTTCAATAGATTTAATGATGTCATAGTTTAATTCTAGAGTAGGATGTTTAAATGCATTTTGGTTCTTTGTATGTAATCTTTCAAAGAAAATTATTAGATAGGGTCATTTTATAGTTAATGTAATTAATGAGGTGAATCGATGTTAAATTTTATTTATTGCAACGAAATTCCTATAACTTTATTATTATAAAATGTATCACAATATATAAATAATTATGATTCGATCCTAAAAGTTATTGAAATGAGTTTTTTCATGATTGGTCTAAGCGCTAGTTGGTCTAGGTAGAGACTTTCTCTTAAATTATATATTATACCTTTTTCATAAAATAATACTTAGATTTCACATTAAATATGTTTTATTATATGTTTAACTTATGAGAACGTCTCTAATACCATGGATCCTTCCTACCCAGCGTAATGTCCAAAATCAATGTGGGGCTGGGAGCCTGCTTGGTTTCCTTGCAAAACAAAGGCCCGCGAGATCCCTGGAAGCCTACTTTGGTACCAAAATTAGTGTTTATTTTCCAGTAATTTTTTTTTCATGAAAAGTTCCACTACCCGTCTCCTTGGTCTGCATATCTATTTATAGCAAGCGCGCTCTGTGACCCTTGCCAATTGATGAGCCGTCAAATGCATGTTTTCTTATGGCATTTAACATCTCTTTTCTAATGATTTTATTAGTAGATAGTTAGGTTTGGATAAGTTTTACACAATAGGGAGTTAGAAACATCATCTTAAGTTTTACTATGTAACTTCTCTATTTTATGAGCCGGTTGTGAACTTAACGGGATTTTACCCTTGTGAGTATCTAGATCTCTTTTTGTTAGCTTAAAATGTAGATTACTCATGAGTGAAGGTCATTCTCAGGGATAGTAGTAGATAGAAGGTCAATCACAAGGTTGGTAGAAGAATGAAGGCCATTGATCTTAAAATGGTTGAGGATTGAAGATTGCGGAAGAAGGAAGCCAAGAGTCCGGAGGAAAAGCAAGAAGGTACAGACCTTGCAGTATTTCACAGTCCGTGTAAGTAGCTCATGCCCAAGGAAGCTCCAGGGCACGGGTCATGCAGATTAGCATGACTCGTCCAATCACAAGGAAAAAACAACTCCAAGACACAAGCCGTGCAATTTAGCACATATCGTACAAGAATATTGGCTCGAGATTGAGCTCCGGGTTACGGGTCGCGCAAATCTGTATTACCTGTGCAATCAGTGGCATCAAGGCAACCTTCTAGCTTACGGTCAGTGCAGATGTGCACGAGCCGTGCAAAACAACACGGATCATGCTCAACTGGCAGCTAGGGTTTTGGAGTTGGGCCATTTGGACCTTTTTCCCACTTCACTATAAAAGGTCTAAATTCTTCTAACTAAATGAGAGCGGATCCTTTTGTAATGGATCTAGGTTTTTTACTCCATGTCTTTATTCATATCACATTCCCATCCATTGAATGTTATGGGTTCGATCTTAGTAGCATTATGACTTGGGGTTATTTCTAAGCATGATTTGACTTTGATTTGTAAGACGTTTAGATTCATATATATTTATATTGCTAAAAATATTATGCTTAATTTGTACTTTAGCATCTTGTCATGATTAATGTTTTAAATGCAATTAGGATGTACACTTAGTTGAATTCGTGTATAATTTAGTAGTAGGATTTGAATTTAGCTTAGGAGTGTTGGATTATTAAACTTGCTTGTAGCCTTGTGAGTACCATGGTGTAACACTATCCTTGCGAGCTACTAGGGTGGTGATAGGATAATAATGGTAATTGGATTAGTTGTGCCTGATGTTTATTAGAATCAGATTAAATTCATAAAAGAGGTTGAGATGACTGAAATAGCTCAGGTGTTGTTAAATTCCTAAACATGGGTATCATGGTTAAGACCCGAGTGTTAGGTTCTTAATTTGTGGTGACTAGGAGTTGTGCTAACATTAGGGTTATCATGAGACACTGATGTCCGAAGCACGAGTGGCTGAGGATGGGTGTTCACGGTGAAGGTCTCAATGATCTATGCTACAACATGTCTAACAGTTGCGACCCACACAAGGCATTGTTTCTTTAACCTGGGGCCTATCAGCTACGGTAAAGAGTGTTGGAGATGGTCTTTGTGCAACCCACCTCTAACTATGGTGTGACATCCCGTGGGAGTTCTCGGTAAATTAACATCTCCACATCGTGTGATATAGAACTAAATAGAATTATAGTTCTCTTATGCGAATAGAAGTCTAAGATCAAAACGTATATGTCAATCATGTGATGCAAATACCCCCAAGGTTAGTAATCATATCTTAATCTAGTTGTGTTCTTACATGCTTGAAGTTATTAGTCTAATCTCAACACAAAACACCCATATTTTATGCTTGTTATTCCAGACACATAATTAGGGTGACGCTCGAAAGTGAACCATGTGATACTAATTTATAAACCTTAATATCTCTATGGACGACACATTGACTTACCACTAGCTATGTTATTGTAGTTAGGAGTGAGTACATGAGCAACAAACAAATCTTTATCTTCGATCGAGACCCCCACGAGTTACTCGCCTGACGACCCTATGGGGAGTCCCTTCACTAATTGTGGTCCATGTTGCTTATGTTCTTACCAGGTTGTGGCCTTGAGTAGATGATCATGTTATTAATTATCTTCTATCGCGAGGTGGGATTCTTTGTGTGTCTTGGTGCGCATTCAGGGTTCGATTAGCTGATTCGTTAGTCACTGGGTGTTATCTTCTGGCTTGAGCTTTGCATGACCGAGAGAGGTGTATACATAACCCTCCCAGCAAAGAAGTTGATGCAAACAAAGCTGTTATATTTTGTATTGAAACCAAGAAGGTTAATAGGGGTAAAGTGATTGTGAAAATCCTTTGGAGGGGTAAAGATACATGTATGGCAACGAAGTGAACTTGGGCTTCTCAGGTGAAGATATATAGGAAACTTTTGGCTATCCAATTGAGGTATGTCGTTTTTAGGTTCCAGTAGTTCGTGACCCAATAATATAACATTAGGTAGTTGATATAAATAGTGTGTTGAAGATCCACTTAACATTATTAGCTTAATCATTCCTGAGTGTTTACTCTTAACCTTTTTCAAGTAGCGAAATATAAATAATCAATTTTATCTTGTGAGGCTTACTAATTGATACCCACTCTGCATGGTCATATAAAACCTTTCAGGAGAGAAATTAACCCATGGAGCGCAAGGATCAAAGATAATAGATTTATAGTTTTATCTCATATGCTCATTACCAACTACTAGAGAGTATCTAGTGGTAAGTCTAGAGTCGTCCACATAGACACTTGAATTTGAGAGTTAACTAGAGACAACTCACAATCAGGCGTCACTATGATTGTGAGTCGAGAATAGCTAGTGTTATAGACATGGTATTTGGGAAGGGGGGGAATCTAACAATTAAGAATACAAATAAGAAACTATTATAAGCTAGCCTTGGAGATATTTGTTTAACATGACCAATGAATTACTTTGATCCTAAATTCTATCACATGTAAGACATATAAACCTATCTATATCTTTGTTACATAGAGTGAAGATAGCTGGAAATTCTCAATGTTTGTCGCACAAAGGTTCGTCTCCACTTTATAAAGATACCACACCACCTCCGTAATTAGGGAAATTGCATCGATCAAACTATGTATCCGTTTCTTTTTCCCTGACAATCTCACTCCCAATGCTAACACACCCCCGCTTAAAGGAACAAAGCCTTGTGCAGATAACAACCGTAAGATATACGAGTGAGGACAATACGACATGTGCACTCCACTATAGACACCAATCCCTAGGCCTAAATAGGCAAAGGAATCGGCATCTCATGATGACTCTAGGGTTGAAACGACTCTAGTCACCACACAACAACCTTAGTTGCTACAAGTTATCATGCTCACACTATAAGGGTAAGCCGAGGGTTACCCCCCGTTAGGGCATCTTCGTTCCTAACATGCATAATTATTACATGACTATTCAATCAAGTTAGAGTCTAACGATCAGAATGGTACTCTCGGTCAACATTCATGCACTCACCTAGCCTATACTCGCGAACTTACAATAGCTCTAACCCAACACTCCCAAGGTAGCAATTCAAGCCTAACACGATGATGTACTACATACAAATCCATGGGTGCATTATAGAACATACATGACATACATCTTACACGAATATAAAGCATAAATCAAGCAAGGATTTTCATAGAACATATAGATGGGAAAATCTAATAATCTCACAAAGTCAACATCTGGTCATGAATACGAATGATTCCCCAAGTAATTAAGTACTCTAGAGACATTGAACCCCACACAAGCATTGGATTCAATACCATATGCATAAACTAGAAAAAATTAATAAGAAGAGGAGATAGCCTCATTCCCCCTCTACCTACTCTTAGATATAAAATTAGAAATGAACTTGCTACCTCTTAAACTCTAGTAGAATAGTTGCTCTTTATATAGTAAGTGGAAATGAGCCTTAGAAAAAACGAAAATAAAAGAGAAACCCTAGCAACCACATCGGTACACCTGTGCAATAGCACACGACTCGTGAAAAAGTATACAGGCTGCAGACTAGAGACGTTCCACGGCCAATCTGAGTGCATGGCTCGTGCAAAGGCACGTGGACTGCCATTTGGAGAGCACTTTTGGAGGTTTGAGCGATACGGCCTATGCGAAAGCGCTGTCTGGAGTGTTTTCATCTTCGGGCTCTGATTGCGCGGCCATGCAATAAGTCGTGGGGCATGGACTGGAGGTTTGAGTTTTGAACTTCTACGTACACAAGTCGTGCCAAAGCACACAGTTTGCACCAGGATTTATTCGCATCGGCCAATGATTTGGCACAATCCGTGTAAATGTACACGGGTCATGCTAGTCTTCACTTCCCTCCGAACTTTGACTCACTTTCTTCGGTGCATCCATCTACTACCACATTTTAGCTCGTGGCCTTCAATCTGCTACCATCCTTGCGAATGGCCTTATATTATCTACTACCATTCTTGTGAATAACCTTCTACACAGTCTGAAGTACCTGCAAGCAATCTAAAAATAAAATCTCAAAAAAAACAAATCTAGACGTGTAGGGACATAGAATCCATTAGATCTAAAGTAAGCTACATGATTAGGAATTTAGATATGAAAACCATAAATGATCATCTAAACCCTTCGTAATGTAAACTCACCTAGATCTAGCAAAAGATAAACAAAAGATATGTTAAATTCCTTAGGAAACACATGCATTTTACGTCTCAACAAATCTCCCACACTTAAACCTTTACTCATCCTCAAGTAAACAAGAACAAGCAAATATCTAAGCATTATAATACATGCAAATAATTTACGAAAAACACCCAACATTTTAATTCCTTAACTACTCTGGCCCCTAAAAACATAAGAATCTCTCAACTCTCATATCCCAAAGAAACTAAGACAACCTATCCAACCAACATACCTAATCAAAGGCGAGGTTCAATCATGTGAATGTGTGAAGCTAGCTTACCCTGTCAAAAAAAAACTACCAAAGGACAAGTCAAGAAGCATACAATAACTTTTGATATCTCTCATTTTGCCTAGGAGCCTTTTCAGGTTTTTCATCATAGCTTCCTACTTTTTTCGTTTTCAAAACTCACATCTTGCATTTTTTTACACTATTGGGCCTCTTAATTTGGCATAGGTTTTCCAACCTATCTGGGCATTTTCCATTGTTCCATAAGTTTCCCTTTTGGGTTTTTAACTTAGCCGGACATATATTTTTTCATTGTAGCACAAAATGCCCAAAAGTAGGCTTCATACTACATTGAGATAAAGAAAACAAACAAACACAAAGGAATTTTTCCGGAACTCCTAAGTGGCTAACAACTCCCTCCCCCACACTTAAACTTTGAATTGTCCCCAATGCAACATACAAAATGTAAAATTTGACCCGTACTCCGCGTAGGGGAATTAGATAACACTTATGATTCTTAGTTGTTTCTATGTAGCAAGTAGCACCTCTAAGTTCAATTTAACAAATGGAAAAAAAAAACCCGTCTAAGCTAAAATCACAAAAGGGCAACTTTGGCAACAATGGGAAATGACCGAATAGGTTGAAAAGCCTATGCAAAAGTGAGAGGACAAATGGTGTGGGAAAAGGTGATATGTGAGCTCCGAAAAAGAAAATTGTGGGAAGTTAGGATGAAGACCCGAAAGGGCTCCTTAGGCAAAATGAGAGAAATTGAGAGAAATTGAAACTATTCTATAGTTCTCCTGACTTGTCTTTTGGTAGATTCTTTTGACAGAGTAAGCTAGCCTCACACATTCACATGATTGAACCTCGCCTTTGTATGGTATGTTGGTTGGTTATATTGTCTTAGTTTCTTGGAGATATGAGAGTGTGAGAGATTCTTACATCTTTGGAGGCTAGGGTAGTCTAGGAATAAAATGTTGGGTGATTTGGGGAAATTCTTTGCATGCTATTATAGGCTTAAATATTTGCATGTTCTTGTTTACTCGAGGAAGAGTAATTGTTTAAGAATGGGAGATTTGATGAGATGTCAAATGCATATGTTTCTTAAGGCATGTAACATATTTTTGCTATCTTTTGTATGGTAGATTGCTAGATATATGAAAGTATACATTACAAAGGGTTTAGATGATTGTTTGTGTTTTTATATATAAATCCTTCATTTTGTAGCTTATTTTAGATCTAATGGATTCCATGTCCCTACAAGCGTCTAGATCCATTTTTGTGAGTTTTTATTTGTTGATTGCTCGTAAGCACTTCAGACTATGTAGAAAGCCATTCGAGAGAATGGTAGTAAATTTTATAAGGTCATTCACAAGGATGGTAGAAGATTGAAGGTCACGAGTCAAAACGTGGTAGAAGATAGAATAGATGAAGAAGGGAAAAAAAGTGGATAAATTCCGATCCGGGAGTTAAACTGAGTTCTGGGAATGATGTAAGAAGAATCAGCCTTTGAGGGTGACACTGTTGGATTCGTCTTCTCGATCACTATAAAGTCAACTACAAGAACTCCCAAACCGGATCAACATTAGTGTAGTTTTGTTTGTTTAGTTAAATAGATATTGTTGATATGGCTAGAAATTATCTTTTATTGATTGCAAAAATGTATCTTAATTGTAAACTAGCCTTTGTAGAGCATATGGATAAGGTTTTGGAACTTGTAGTTTTGCTAATCACGATGCTCACCACATGTGCTATTTTAGTTTAATTAGGCATTTTGTTAACTTGCATCCGTGTCACTTTCGTGTGTGGGCGGGATGGTGTCTGTGCTCTTGGAGCTGTTATGGCAAAGCACAACGGTGATGATATGTTGTGTGAGCACTATTTAACTGAATTTGGAGAGGTAGTTTCAGTTTGTAAGTTGTAACCTTGGCAATCGAGATTCAAGTTTTCAATGGATGAAATTGACTTTGTAACTATTGATACGGATTAAACTTCCTGGAAAGCTTCCAAATGAGGTGTTATATGGAAGATCATGGTTCTTGTAAGCATTTTTTTTTAAAAATAGTGATGGTTCCGCAACAGTTTCTACTAACCATGGGACACGTGCAGTTGGTCGTGAGGAATGATGATGAATTAGGGCAAATGCTGCAGGTTTGCAAGCAGAACAAGAAACCACAGCTTCACTGATCATATTATATCTCTGGAGAATAAATATCAACAGGTTTGACAATGAAAGTTTTCACTTTTGCGTAAGATTGAGAGCTTATATGTCATTTGTTTCACCTCTTCTGTGGGAATATTGAAAATGTCCAATTCTGTTTAACATTGGCCTTATAATATCTACCACTGAGCATATGTGGAGATACCATTTTAAAAAAATTGATACAATTAACAATTCTATTCTCCATTTTCTCACAGATGTCTAATGTTTTCATTCTCTTAAAGATCTGTACACACATATTACACCCATACAACGTGTGAATATTGCGAGACATCCTAATAGGCCGACATTTCTTATAATTTCATGTCCTTTGTTTTGCCCTTTTCACTTTACTTCATATCCTAATGGTATGTGAATTCGTTGGTCCCTTGTGTAAAGAGAAAATGATAGTTGTAAGATACCCTTATTGAACATAGTTCCCATATGACTAATTGGTGCTAATAATCAAATTACTTACTGGTGCTTAACTTATTTGAACTATGAATCCAAAAGGGGGTTGGTGTTCAAGTTATAAATGTGCTATATGAGAATTTTAGTGGTACCCTAAGCATAGATATCTACAATTAACTATTGTGCATAGATGTCCAGGAGGAGGGTTCTAGACCCTCTCACCTTCAACGGGAAATTTAATTTCAAATTTACTCAAAGAGGAATGTTATTTAATAAAAATCGCCAATGACTCCGTGTTCACGGTACTATCACATTCCTCGACACTTTGACTAGCTCCCCCCTCGACCACACCTTCCTTCTTGATATTTAATCTTTCATCATGCGTAACCTCACCGTTATTAGACCGAGTTACTAAGGAAGACATGCATATCATACATATGCAATATTAGAAATAAAGGAAAGGAAAAAGAGGCAATACCTTTGAACTAGGGGATTTTGGATGATTTCGCTCAAACTCAAGCAATGCGAAGCAATTTAAGGTATGGCCAACTGGTGACCCTGGTAACTTTTTTATATTTATAAGAAATTGTGCCTTAAAATGCAAAATTTTAATTAAATTAGTTTACTTAGGTCAGTTGAGAAGGGGAGCAGCCAATCTTTAAATGAGCCCATAATGATTACTTAGTGTGCGATTAGCTAGACGTATCAATTTCCTCCAATTTGTGGAACAACGTATCTCATTCCTTAGTAGAAAGGAAATTTGTTGTAACAAATCATTTACATTTCACCCACTCGCTACTTACCGCTTTGTGTTAGGTCCACTAACCTTCCTCAAAATCAATTATACTTTAAACTTATTTTGAGCAAGGCTTGCAAACACTACATACTCCCCAAACTCCTCGGCTTGGGGGATGGGGTGCTTATGGTATATACCTAGTTTGCATAACATAAGCATGATCGTTCGTAAACAATGTGAAACGCATAATCATCACTGCAAAAATGTGTCCCATTAAGTCCACGATCAAGCATGAGATGAGAAAATAACACAAGCCATGACGACACGATCTAGATACCAGTAAGAAGGGAAGGGAAGCACAGACCCAAGGGATAACCTCAAAACATACTACAATGACTATATTCTCTTAAGTTTGACTTGGGCGTCGGAGTTTCTCCTTGGAGATTTCCCCGAGGAGTTTCCTGCAGGTACCTAATGAGAAGAGTATGTCGGCTGGCCTTGAGGTTTATCCATATCTAGAAGGAATCCCCAAAACATATTGGTGCAATAATTTTCAACGATGCCGATGTGTGTGTCAAATGCCATCATATGGAGGCCTTGGATGAACACTGTCAAAGGTATAAGGTCTCCTTACCATCTAGTTATGAAATTTCCTACCTAACGAGAGTCACAACTATGAGAGGCGACCAACATGTAGCAAGGCAGTGTATGGATAGTGCAATGAAACTTGCATGCCCCGACAAACCTCAACCAATGATGCTTTCAATTAACCATGGCAACCTACAGAAGACGTTCATCATATAATTGACTTGGATAAAGACACTGAGCTATTACACTTAGGCAAGAACGATGGTATAAAAGAGGCGAGAAACAGAAAATTCTATTTGAACCAGTTAAAACTAAGGTGATAGCTACCCTAAAAAAGTACATGGGCTAATTTTCCTAGCCAGACCAGGATATGGGATGGGTAGGCTATTCTACCACAACATATTTCCTAAACACATACTCATATATAAAGACTGTCCAACAAAAATAGTGAATTTTCACCCATGACAAGCAAGCGGCAGATAAAACATGGTTCACACCCTCGTACAAGCAAGTATACTCCAAGAGTAATATACCCTACTGGTTGACCAACCTCGTCATGGTCAATAAATTTGACGTTGGATGGAGAATGTGCATCAATTACACAAATCTCAACAAACATTACCTAAAGAAATGCTACCCCTAACCAAAGATCGATCACCTGGTTGAAGAAATCTCAGGATAAGAGGTCATGGATTTTCTAGATGCATATAAGAGACATCATTAGATCTCAAGGAACCCGTAATACACAGAAAAGATAGCCTTTATAACCAGCTTTAGAGCATATTGTTGCGTTAAAATGCCTTCTAGACTCACGAATGCAGGGTCATATACTAGCGAACAGTTGACAAAGCATTCTTCCACTAAGTTTGTCGTAACATCAAAATATATGTTGATGATATGGTCATTAAAAGTAAGATGTTTATCACGCTCCCCAAGGATCTAGAGGAGACACTCATCACCCTCCAAACAATTGGGGTAGGTGTTGGAAAATTCCTAGTATACAAAGCGTCATCTAGAGGTATTGAAGCAAATCTAGAGAAGATACAAGCCATTCAACCACTACCACCACCTCGCTCAATCAAAGAAGTACAAGTTCTCACTAGGTTGCTAGCATAAGTCATCCGTTTTGTCTCAAAGCTAACAAAAAAGCACATGCCATTTTTTGATGTGTTAAGGAAAGTGACAAAATTCAGCTAGACCTCGGAGTGTGATATGGAAACGAATAACTTAAAATGAGCTACAACGCCTGCCATTACTGTTAGTGCCAAAACATGGTGAAATATGGTACTTGTAACTAGCAATCTTGATGCATGCTATTAGCTCAATCCTCGTATATTAGGAATCAGATAGCTAAATCCTAATTAACTATGTCTGCAGGAGCCTCCAAGAAGAGGAAACGAACTACTCACCCATGGAAAAGTTAACCCTAGCGCTTATTCACTCCGCCAAAAGACCGTGGTCCTACTTCCAAGCCCATAAAATCATAGTCTATATTAAAGCCTATCAAACAAATCCTCCACAAGCCGGAGGTGTCGGGTCTCATGATGAAATGAGACATGGAACTAACAGAGCATGAAGTGTTTTCCATCAAAGAACATCCATCAAAGGCCAAGTGTTGGCGGACTTTCAAGTGGAGGTACACCCTGACATAGATAATCAAGAGGGGGAAACCGTGATGCTGTTCTTATTGCATGTATCTCGTATAATTCCTAGTCATATTGCTCTGGGCAAGAGAATTAACTATATATACTATGGAAATATTTGATTCAAATTTGGTACCTATAGTCTTGGATTAAATGGTGGTCTAGGTTGTGGTATATACCTCTCCTAGTCATGTGAAGTTTGAAATAAAGATAACATCTCGATCCTAGCAAACTAAGTAAACAGACAACTTACTTAGTGAAGGAAGAGCCTCGTGGAGTTTGAGACCAAAATAATACTTCAGTCCAGTGAACCAGTTAAGCAAATCGTAGTGGGGAGATGAATGTCACCCACAAAACCAAGACCAAGGAATAACATGGACCACGATCAACAAAGATTCCGATTATCACTAGCTATAAATAGATTATTAGAGTGATAATACATGTAATGCCATTTTCCTATATACTATCTATATATTATACACACGGTAACTTATGCATTGAAAGAAGATCTTGGGGACTTTCCGGAACCTTTTTCTGTAGGTGTCGTGAAGCTAGCATGGAATACTGGGCGATCTCAGATATCACGGTGGTCCAAAAGAAATTTCCCACGCCGGGTTGTTATTGAAATAGGAGTTGGTGAATATTCTGTTGGTTCCCATATCTCAAATTGGGATGATATCTCCATCCAAAATTGTAGGTGTTTGAGAATGAATCAAATATTTTGCCTTTGTGGTGGTCTAAAACATCCTACACCATTCAATTCATCACTAGTTTCTTGAAATTCTGGATAAACACCAATCATCACAAATCCTTCATGCCTTGACTTGTTGAGGAGCTACTTATATGATGAGGTTTCTCATCAAGTCATATCAGATTGTGTAACATGTGTTGAATAAGATGCACCACCAATTCCACGAGAATCAGACTTTATGTTGAATTACCCAGGTTCTTCTGAAAGTCCTGATAAATATCCACACATTAGCATGAATTGGTTGATCATGCTTGAAAAAGCACTTCATCTAACAAATATCCACACTTCAAAATGAATTGGTTGATCATAGATAACTCAAGTTCATTCAAACCTATTGTTATTCCTATTCCAATCAGATTAAATACTCAGTTCAACCAGCCCTGATGATAAAACAATTATAATAATTTTGAAATCACCGAGACTAAATTAATAGCAGCAATAAGCATAGGAATTCAACAGGATATATGCAACACATAACTATAACCACACGTTAGTTTGAGTTAAGTGCTAAAATGACCCCTTACTTTAGTCTGAACATGCCAATATAACCCTGCAATCTCAGAAAGTGCTAAAATAACCTTTGAATCCATTGACTTTTTAGTCAACATTTGATTGGACTGATTATAATGAAAATATGAATTTGTCGTTGCCTTAAAAAGGAAAAAAAGTGATAAAGATGAAGAAAAGAAATCACTCTTCCATGTTTCTGGTTACCTTTCTTCCCCGGCCTTTCTTCCCCATTTCTGGCCATTCTTTCTACTGCCAATCTTCCCCCCAATTTTATTTTCAGTTTCCAGCCCGGGGCTGAGCGGAGTGGTGGAATCGTAGTTAATCGCAAGGGAGGGATGGGGAGGCGCTAGGGGAATATGAGTTTCGGGGGGAGGGAGGAGGAGTGTATGCTGCTGGGGAGAGAGAGAAAGTGCGTGCCGCCGCTGGGGATGATGATGTCGTCGAAGCTGGGGATGAGGAGGGCGGAGCGCAGCGGCGCTGAGGAGCGGGAGGAGGAGCGCAACGACCGACGACTAAGGGGAGACAACGT